>JBBPOK010000237.1:0-45904 GCA_038091415.1 Leccinum variicolor | reverse complement strand
GTCGATGGACGTAGACGCTATCGAAACCTCAGTGGACAAGCCCGCTGCCGACGCGGCACCCACGCCCAAAGTGAAACCAACGAAAACCAAAGATAGTAAAGAGTCAAAAGGAAAGAAGCGTAAAGTTGAAGGGGACTCGCCCAAACACAAAAAGTCGAAAAAGCATAAAGCAGACTCCTAGTTACGCTCCCATGTGCTCCCTCGTTTTCTGCCACGCCAATCTATGGCAACCCGGGCAACCCTGTACGCTGTCTCGGTCGCACGGTCGCAAGATCCGTGTAGACGTCCCGACTTCGTATGAATTTGAGTTTTGAGCTTGCGCCGGTGGCCGCGATCGCAGGACATCGATATGTACTTACCGTGATGCCGTGTATTTTATACTTACCACACTCAGGGTGCCCCGCCGACTTTTTTCCTCTTGGG
The DNA here is from genome assembly GCA_038091415.1 of Leccinum variicolor. Classification (NCBI taxonomy): domain Eukaryota; kingdom Fungi; phylum Basidiomycota; class Agaricomycetes; order Boletales; family Boletaceae; genus Leccinum; species Leccinum variicolor. The sequence goes on along the minus strand of JBBPOK010000237.1, from coordinate 45,481 downwards.
AAAGTATTGCTCCGACGTGATGGAATTATTGTACTTGTCTGCCACGTAACTGAAACGACTACGCCGCCGATCGATCACGCACACGACCGTGTGTCATGTTCACCGGGGACCGCAATGCACAAACGACGGGCACGAGTCGACAACCGGCACGTTGGTCACTAGTATAGACCAGCACGACGCTAGGGACAAAACGAGAAAGGGGCGCGGGAGTGATATATACAGGGAAAAAGGACGCAGGACCAAACAAGACGCGAGACAGACGCACGAGCTCAGGGGTAATCAGACTCTCTGACAACCGTGACAGATCATCACAGACTCGGATGCCAACATCTTCGGCGCAACGGTGCAGCCTGACTCGGAGCGCCAGTGTGCCCCATGACGCGACGATACGATGACGCCGCGTCGTGCATGGTTCCATCCTCGCTCGCTCTGTGTCTTTTCAGCATCTGCTTCTTCTAGTCAGCGAGCAAGGTACCTTACCAGTCGCCAACGGCGACCCTAGTACTAAGTAAAGTTTTGGTTTCATTCAAGCTCTGTTAAGCTTATCCACGCGCGTAGAAACTGTCAAGTCCGGAAGCCATTATGTATATGCTTTCGCCTACTCGATCCATGATGCATACAAAATCTACAAGAACCAACTTGAATGGTAACCGAAGTTCAATAAGTGCCCGATGCACCCGTACAACCAGTGTCAATATTCCAAGGGCTGCCGGTCCCGCATTCCTTGTCTTGGCCGAGGTATTCATTATCGATGCAAAGAGAGGACGAGTCAGCCGACTGAACGGGGTCCAGGCCACCGTCCTTCGGATCAAAGTCAATACACCGTGACACAGCCCCCTTACAGTATAATGGTGTGTCCACTTACCGATGTAGGAAATTGCCATATGCACGTGGCCGTCCCTTCTGACGTGTTAGCGTAATAGCAGGTGAGGGTGTCACCAGAACACGCCCAGCTAGTCGCCAGAACAGCTAATTCTTCAGCGGGGTCGTCAAGGAGCCCGCAACCATAGCACCACCCGTTCGCACGAGTGGAAAGCCCGAAGAGGGTCGAGAGGACGAGACCAAACGAGAGCGCAGAACGGGAGATCATGATGGCTAGTAGCTGATGTCTCAGCCTGGTAGCATGATATACCTCAATGAGACTTACCGGTTTGCTGTTGTGGTCACTGACCCTTGTCGATAGTCCGTTGCAATCTATGCTTCAAGCTTCTTGTCTTATAGCCTTGCCGCAATCTGCTCCCATTTAGTTCTGCGTTCTCACAGATGAGATTGTGCAACTCCCATTACGACCGAAATCCAGTCGAGACTGGTATCTACCACGGACGAGGGAAGGGGAGAGTTACAATTCCGCGCGACTCTGGATTAATGGGGGCCGCGACAAGGAAGATTTAAGTCCCTTTCGGTAAATTCACGGTCGTCTTTCTCATTGTTGCTATCCCACAGTCTCTGATCTTGAGAACTGCGACCAACAAGTCGGCCCACCTTGAATAAGTGTCGCGGACTCACGAAGATTCGACATGCCCACAGTGAATCACCGGACGGTCGCGTGTTGGATGTCATTTATAGTCACAGTTGCAATCTCCCGTGGTCTGTCGGGCCCGGGAAGGCCTAGCATAACTTTGGAAGTTTGATGTAAAGTAGTGTAGTCCAGTCACTGCGTTCGGATCATAGTTACGTTCTTCCCCGCGCTCAATTTGGCGTCGGATCTCTGTCCACTCCAAACGGGTGGGATTATGATCATAATACATAGCAATATTGCAATGTCACATGTGTGGGGAAGGGTCCAGGTCCCAGGAGTGCCCGGAGGGGCTGTGGTATATATGTTAATTTATGGTGGTCAATAACCTCTCTGCATAGTATATGGGTTTATATACCCATGGCATCACAATAAAAGAGAATGAATTACTGACATCGTCGAGACATCCTTTACCTGAAATTCCATTCCCGAGCTCACACGCGAGCGCAGCGCTCAAAGTACACCCCGTGCGTACCCATTTGATTGATGGCGAGGAAGAGGGTATATCACGATCACATCGGCGCCACGTCGACAAACCACATTCGCAACGATATCCGTGACATCTTCTACTTTGCCCGTTTGAAGGATATCCGTGTCTTGCAAAAGGAACGCCCAGTCGACTTGCAAAGTCACACCATCGGGTACTTTGAGATGATGAACGTCATTCAATGAGTCACAAAAGTGTCCGCCCTTGAGCAGAACAGCTTCCGATCCAAGTGTTAGCAGGTTCTGTGCAGCCACAGCTTGAAGCATGTCGTCGAGAGAGGCAATATGGCATGGGAGAGACCGCGCTTTGAGCAGCAGCTCTGCCTCCCTCTGGTTCGGCGTGATCAGTGTGGATATGCGGAACAGCTTGTCGATGACCATGTCGACAGCGTCTGGCTGTACTAATAAGACATGTCTCGGCCCCGCATGCGAAAGTGTTCTCGGAGCATCGACGACATCGTCGAGCACAGAATGCATCTGGAGTCGTTCCACATGAGTGTCTGAGACACGGATTTATTGACAAGGAAAAGTACACGCCTGTTGCACTACGAATTCGTGTGGTACGCCCCGTACCAGTAGTGTTTTGTGCAGTCATATCCGTAACTGCGCTAGTACCATAGCACCCGTGCGCCGCAATCGTCCCTTTGGTTGGTCTTCAGTAATGAATGGCTGAGTGAATGTGCATAGACACCTGAATTCCCGCGCCTCCGCCTGTATCAGTGCCAGCTATGGTTAAGATGATCGTTACCTTCTTCGACATGTTGACTGTGAAGGCAGTTGGACTACGAGATAGTACATGGCGAACCTGTAGAGTCGTGGCAGGCGCACGGTAGCCGGTCCGTGGCAGATGTTGTCAATGTTTATTTCTAAAGCTTTTGCCAAACACCCCAAACAGGGAATCAACGCCTTCACAAAAAATCCACCATGTCCTCTTCGTCCGATCTCGAAACTGGAATCTCCCAGCAGATAATACAGAAAAAGAAAAAGCCCATCAAGAAAAAGTCTAAATCCAAGCCTGCTGCCGTTCCCGCAACAGACCACGCCGAGAAGAATGTAGGATTGGGCATACGAACCTCCAGAAGGTGCTGTATTGCTCGACCACAGTCACCACACCATCGACGTCGGATTATTCGAGTGGGATGTGTTCAGATCATCGTCTGCCGCCCCGTAGGCGTCCCAATAGGAGTCGTCGTCGTCGTTGCTACGATCGGCTTCAGCAACGCATTCTAGGGATGAATGTTGCAGAGGACCTGCCGCAGACGCAGAGGTGCTGGCAAGGGACCCTTGCGGAGTTGAGAAAGAAGGATTGCCCTCATCGGGAGTCTTGCAAGAAAGAACACGACATACAACATCTGGTCCACCGGCGAAGACGACGCAGAGCTGGCAGGTGGCGACGAGCTCTGGGGGCTGTCCTGTCTACTTCCACGCAAGAGCAAAATGTGTAAGCTATATACCTCGGTAAAGAAACGCGCCATCACATGTACGTGCCCTTTTGCTCACATTCTACACCAGCTCCGAAACCGGTATCGCGCACATTGTTGTTTCGTCCCGACTTCGTATGAATTTGAGTTTTTGGCGTGCGCTGGCGGCCGCGACCGCAGGACATCGATACCGTGATGCCGTGTATGTTATACCACACTCAGGGTGCCCTCGAGCCCGCCGACTTCTTTTTCCTCTTGGGGAAGTATTGCTTCAACGGTGCAGCGCCAAGATGCCCCACGACGCGACGATATGATGACGCCGCGTCACCGCGTGCGGTGACCGTCATGCCCGTTCTTGCTCGCTCTGTGTCTTTTTAGCATCTGCTTCTTCTGAGCGAGCAAGGTACCTTACCAGTCGCCAACGGCGACCCTAGTACTAAGTAGAGTTTTGGTTCCATTCAAGCTCACAGTGTTAAGCTTATCCACGCGCGTAGAAACTTTCAAGTCCGGAAGCCATTATACGCTTTCGCCTACTCGATCCGAGCTGCATGCATACAAAATCTACAAGAACCAATGGTGACCGAAGTTCAATCAAGTGCCCGATGCAGCCGTACAACCACTGTCAATATTCCAAGGGCTGTCGGTCCCACATTCCTTGTCTTGGCCGAGGGATACATTATCGATGCAAACAGAGGACGAGTCAGCCGACTGAACGGGGTCCAGGTCCTTCAGATCAAAATCAATACACACAGCCCTTACAGTAATGCATATGGTGTGTGCACTTACCGATGTAGGAAAATCAAATATGCACGCGGCAGTCACTTCTGACGTATCATAATAGCAGGTGAGGGTGTCACCAGAACACGCCCAACCAGTCGACAAAACACCTTCCGCTGTGGTGGAGTAGTAAAGGACCCCGCAACCATAGCACCACCCATTTGCACGAGTGGAAAGCCCGAGGAGGGTCGAGAGGACGAGAGTAAACGAGAGCGCAGAAAGGGAGATCATGATGGCCCCTAGTAGCTGATGTCTCAGCCTGGTAGCATGATAGACCTCAATGAGACTTACCGGTTTGCTGTTGTGGTCACTGACCCTTGTCGATAGTCCGTTGCAATCTATGCTTCAAGCTACTTGTCTTATAGCCTTGCCGCAATCTGCTCCCATTTAGTTCTGCGTTCTCACAGATGAGATTGTGCAACTCCCATTACAGACAGAAATCCAGTCGGGGCTGGTATCTACCACGGACGAGGGAAGGGAAAGTTACAATTCCGCGCGACTCTGGATTAATGGGGGCCGCGACATTGTAGGAAGATTCAGTGAGTCCCTTTTGGTGAGTTCACGGTCGTCTTTCTGATTGTTGCTATCCCACAGTCTCTGATCTTGAGAACTGCGAGCAACAAGTCAGCCCAAGGTCCTTGTCTGAATAAGTGGACTCATGAAGATTCATGCCCACAGTGAATCACCGGACGGTCGCGTGTTGGATGCCACACGGATGCACGGGCCACAGGGGAAACTAGTCAGCCTCTCTGACAGTCGGGAGCTCCAGGCTGCGCTGGTGGTGAGAATACATTGGTGTGCTGGAAGGCCTAGCACAACTTTGGGAGTTTGATGTAGAGTAGAGTAGTCCAGTCACTGTGTTCTTATTATAGTTACGTTCTTCCCCGCGCTCAACTTGGCGTCGGATCTGTGTCCACTGAAAACGGGTGACAGCCTTTGTTGAGCCTGATTATTGCATACTGTAGTATAGGCCCATGTAACACTTTTTATGCCGGCAACTTGGTAATATAGGATTATGATTATAATACATAGCATTATTGCAATATGTGGGGAAAGGGAGGGCTGTGTGGTATATATTTTAGTTTAGGGTGGCCAATGACCTCTCTGCCTAGTGTACATGTTTATATACCCATGGAATCACAATAAAAGAGCATGAATTACTCTGACATCGTCGAGACATCCTTTACCTGAAATTCCATTCCCGAGCTCACACGCGAGCGCAGCGCTCAAAGTACACCCCGTGCCGTGAGTACCATTTGATTGAAGGCGGGGACGAGGGTATATCACGATCACATCGGCGCCACGTCGACAAACCACATCCACAAATATATCCGTGACCTCTTCTACCTTGCCTGTTTGAAGGATATTCGTGTCTTCCAAGAGGAACGCCGAGTCGACTTGCAAAGTCGCACCATCGGGTACTTTGAGATGATGAACGTCATTCAATGAAACACAAATGTGTCCGCCCTTGAGCAGAACAGCTTCCGATCCAAGTGTCAGCAGGTTCTCTGCAACCACAAGCATGTCGTTGAGAAACGCAATATGGTATGGGAGAGACCGCGCTTCGAGCAGCAGCTCTGGCCTCCCTCTGGTTCGGCGTGATGAGCGTGGAGATGGGGAATAGCTCCTCGATGACCGTGTCGACAGCGCCTGAGCGGTACCCGGCCCCGCGTGCGAAAGTGTTCTCGGAGCGTCGACGATATCGCCCTCACGTGAACAGCATGCCGGTCTTGATGGCGTGCATGTCTATGTCGTCGAGCACAGAACTCTGGTGTCGCACATGAGTGTCTGAGACACGGACTTATTGCCAAGGAAAAGTACTGGGCCCGGGCCGCCTTGCGCTACGAATTCGTGTGGTACGCCCTGTACCGCCTGAACGCCGGTAGTGTTCTGTGCCGCCATGGCTGTAACGGCGCTAGTACCATAGCACCCGTGCGCCGCAATCGTCTGAACATCAGCCTTTGGTCTCAGTAATGAATGGCTGAGTGAATCTGAATCATTATAAAAACCTGAATTCCCGCGCCTCCGCCTGTACATATCTGTGCCAGCTATGGTTAAGATGGTCATCACCTTCTTCGACATCGTGACTGTGAGGGTGGAGAGACGAGGCACACGAACGTGCAGAGTCGCAGGCGCACGAGCCGTTGCGGGATTCACACCGTGACTGCGAGGGTAGTAGCCGGTCGGATCCGCAGATGTTGTTTGTTTCTGAAGCTTTTGCCAAACACCCCAAACAGGGAATCAACGCCTTCACAGAAAATCCACCACATGTCCCGTCCGATCTCGAAACTGGAATCTCCCAGCAAATAATCCAGAAAAAGAAAAAGCTCACCAAGAAAAAGTCTAAATCCCAACCTGCTGGCGTTCCCGCACCAGACCTCGGCGAGAAGAACGAGGGAGACGACCCCCATTGAGATACGAACTTCCAGAAGGTGCCGTATTGCTCGACCACACCATCGACGTCGGATTATTCGAGTGGGATGCAGTCAATAATGACCCAGATACTGATATTTGGCTCATCCACGTCCCAGATTCGGTATGCACTCCTTACTCCAGCTCCGTCCTGCCGCCTTACCGAACAGTATACGGACCTGTAGATCAAAGCGAAACACCTCGAAGGACTAGATATAGACCCTCCCTCTTCATCACGGACAGCCCTCATTGGGAGTCTGACAAGAAAGAACACTACATACGATATCTGGTCCACCGGCGAAGATGCAGAGCTGGCAGGTGGCGACGGAGTCAGCTCCGTGGGCTGTCATGTCTACTTCCACGCAAGAGAAAAATGGGCAAGCTATACCTCGGTAAAGAAACGCGTCCCATTTTCTTCATGTACATGCCCTTTGCTCACATCTTACACCAGCTCCGCAACCGGTATCGCGCCACATTGTTGTGTCTGCTCAACCTTCGGTCGCGACGCCTGCAGAAAACTGGACGGTCGTTCACCAGAATCCCCCACGCCCATCTTACCCAAAGGACGTGCTCAAACATACCTTCGTGCCGTATGGTGCACGGTCCGAGAAGACTCAGTCGGAAGACTTGTCGATGGACGTAGACGCTATCGAAACCTCAGTGGACAAACCCGCGGCCGACGCGGCACCCACTTCTTGTGTTTGGGCGAGTCCCTTTCAACTTTACGCTTCTTTCCTTTTGACTCTTTACTCTCTTTGATTTTCGTTGGCTTTGGACGTCGAAAAAGCATAGAGCAAGACTCCTAGTTACGCTCCCATGTGCTCCTCGTTTTCTGCCAAGCCAAACGATGGAAACCCGGGTATCTCTGTACGCTGTCTCGATCGCACGGTCGCAAGATCCGTGCAGACGTCCCGACTTCGTATGAATTTGAGTTTTGAGCGTGCGCCGGCGGCCGCGACCGCAGGGCATCGATACCATGATGGGCCGTGTATTTCATACCACACTCAGGGTGCCCTCGAACCCGCCGACTTTTTTTCCTCTTGGGGAAGTATTGCTTCAACAGTGCAGCGCTAGCATGCCCCACTCAGACGCGACGATACGATGACGCCGCGTCACCGTCGTGCACTCTCGGCGGCGTGGTCCCGTTCTCGCTCGCTCTGTGTCTTTTCAGCATCTGCTTCTTCTCAGCGAGCAAGGTTACCAGTCGCCAACGGCGACCCTAGTACTAGTACAGTTTTGGTTCCATTCGAGCTCTGTTAAGCTTATCCACGCGTAGAAATCAATTCCGGAAGCCATTATACACTTTCGCCTACTCGATCCGAGCTGCATGCATACAAAATCTACAAGAACCAATGGTGACCGTTCAAACAGTGCCCGATGGAGCCGTACAACCAGTTCCAAAGCCCCAAGGGTTGTCGGTCCCCTCGCATTCCTTGTTTTGGCCGAGGGATACATTATCGATGCAAATAGAGGACGAGTCAGCCGACACAACGGGGACCTTCGGATCGAAGTCAATACACACAGCTCCCCTTAATGGTGTGTACACTTACCCCACTGGCATCAGGAAACTCAAATATGCACGCGGCAGGTCCTTCTGACGTATCAGCGTAATAGCAGGTGAGGGTGTCACCAGAACACGTCCAGCTAGTCACCATATCATATTCAATTGTAGCGGGGTCGGCAAGGACCCCGCAACCATAGCACCACCCATTCGCACGAGTGGACAGCCCGAGGAGGGTCGAGAGGACGAGAGCAAACGAGAGCGCAGAACGGGAGATCATGATGGCTAGTGGCTGAAGCACTGATGTCTCAGCCTGGTAGCATGATAGACCTCAATGAGACTTACCGGTTTGCTGTGGTCACTGACTCTTGTTGATACTAGTCCGTTGCAATCTATGCTTCAAGCTTCTTGTCTTTATAGCCTTGCCGCAATCTGCTCCCATTTAATTCTGCGGGCCGATTCTCAGGTGAGTTCTCACAGATGAGATTATGCAACTACCATTACAGACCGAAATCCAATCAAGGCTGATCTCTACCACGGACGAGGGAAGGGGAAAGTTACAATTCCGCGCGATTCTAGATTAAGGGGGGCCGCGACAAGGAAGATTTGAGTCCCTTTCGGTGGATTCAAGGTCGTCTTTCTCATTGTTGCTATCCCACATCTCTGATCTTGAGAACTGCGAGCAACAAGTATCAGGATTCGACATGCCCACAGTGAATCACCAGACGGTCGCGTGTTGGATGTCATTTATGGTCACGGTCGCAATCTCCCGTGGTCTGTCGGGAAGGCCTAGCATAACTTTGGGAGTTTAATGTAGAATAGTGTAGTCCAATCACTGTGTTCGGATTACAGTTACGCTCTTCCCCGCGCTCAACTTGGCGTCGGATCTGTGTCCACTGCAAATGGGTAACAGCCTTTGTTGGCAACAGCCTAATTGCATAGTACTTATATATGGGCCCATGTAACACTTGTCCAGGAGTGCCCGGAGGGCTGTGGTATATATTTTAGTTTATGGTGGCCAATAACCTTTCTAGATCTGCCTATATGTGTTTATATACCTATGGCATCACGTATCAGCCTGAGTTAACGTTACATGGTACGATTTCCTTTACTAGTTCTCCGGTTGATGCAGTCGCTTTTTCCCGACGTTACTACTGTAAGGACGCATCAAGATTACCGAAGCAACCTTTTGTCCAAGAAGCGACTTTGTCACCACTTGTTGTGTGAGCGTAGTGTGTGGTTTCAGGGGAATGCTAAGGTGTCGATCGTCGACCTACATAATGCCATTACGTTCCCGAGTGGAAAATATCCTTCCCGCACTAGTTCGAGCAGTATATGTAGTACAATGAACCGTGGAGGGGTGTTGCAAAGCACAGAGTACAAGTGGAAAAGTGAAAGTAAGAACAAAAGTGAGCGATGAATCGATGAACATGAAGAATAAGATTAAGGGTCCAAAGGACTCCATAAAACGAACGTGCGTCCGCACCACATACACCCAGACACATGCTCGCATCCCGGCGTACGTGCGCACGCAACGTCAGAAAAGCCATCGTAATCATCCCACGTCCATCTCGTCTCCCTGCGTCGCGTTCTGACGTGTAGTAGTAATAGTAGTCCGTGAGCTGCTGTCGACCATGCCGTTCGGCGGCTGCAGCGAACCCTGTGCGCCATGCTTGACTGCCTCCTCCAGTCCTTCGTAGATGCTCTTCTTGGGCAAACCCCAGATCCGTCCCGGAGACGCCCGCTCCTTCTCGTCGAACACACCCCCCACCGTCGTGACCCATTGCTGCCTCGTCTCGACCAGCTGATTCAACTGATCGGGTACCACGCAATGTAGATCATCGTCAGGACCGAGACCAAGCGCGGAGGGTGGCGGCTTGGGCAGCTCGACGGACGTGACGCCGCTACCGTTCACGTTTCCATTGACTTCGGGACCCTTTTTCTTCTTCTTGGAGAGCTTCGGGGCGTCCTTTTTCTGGAGCTTGCTGTAAAGGGAGACGATGCTCTTGTCGAGGGTGTCTCGTAGTTCCAAGTACTCTTGATACCCGAGACGATCTTTGGAGATGTTCGTCAGGCGTGCCTTCCGAGCTTTGTTGAGGGCCACGACCGTTCGAAGTTCGCTTTGAGCGTGACGGAGCGCTGTGGCAATCGGATCGTCTACCCTGGTGGTGTAATCGGGCTGTGCAAAGAGTCAGAGAAAAAAGAAATCACAAGGTTTATATCTAGCATGATTTACCGGGTCTCCTAGAAGACCATGAAACCGCATGGTGTCTGAGATGCGTTCCTCCAGATCAGCAACGTTCACTTTCTCTCGCCTAGCTGCAGCAGCCCCAGTACCACCCGGTCGTCCCTCCATGGCATCCTCGGCTGCCTTCACGCCCTTCCATGAAGTGGCGGCATCCTGTATTGGGAGTAGCGCACTGATCAGCCGTTCCGTAAGCGGACCATGACTCCGCTCCTCGGTTGAAAGATCGGTTTCCATGAGCGTCGAAGGATCCCATTTCGGCAGAGCCAGACCTTCGCCTGTCCGGTGAGGTGCAAGCCCAGGTAATGGCCCACCGTAAACTTCGGTGTCTGTCTCCTCCCACACGTCCAAATAATGGCGCCCGAGTTTGGGCATGATGTACGGTTCTACCTCGTCAGCCGTGAACTCGAGGAAGCCAATGTCTTCTTCCTTGACCCCCCGTATCCAAGGCTCAATGCTCGTGTAGAATGTGTTGACAGGAGTTTGTGACGGTTGCTTCAATTTACTGAAATCTTCCGTCACTTCTGTAGGTTGACTGGGTCCAGGCACCGGTGCAGGCGGTATAGGAGGACGCGGAGGGAGCAGTTGCGCGGGTGGTGGGATGGAAAAGTCGGGTAAATGTTGTGGCTGAGGCTCTGTCAATAATGCTTGCAATCACGCTGACAGTGATACTCGCCTTGGCGTGATTCAATGCGGAACCTACGGCCTTGGGTTTGGGCAGTACAAGTAATGGGGCATGTGTCGGGGGCACCGTCTTGATAGCCTTTCCAGTGTCTGTAGAATCGATGGGTCGGTCCCGAGTGCTAATTATCGGCGGTATTTACTTCGCACCTTCCAAATCACTATCGTCCTCCCGTTTACGTTTCTTCTTCTTTTGCTTGAGGTCGGCGGGTAGTCTGCGCCCATACTAATGAGAGGGTTGGTGTAGACGTTACTAATGAAATACATACGGTCTACGAGGATCCTGGGATGCCTTGGTAGATGCTAGAGCTGATGCCACCAAAGAGGTGGGCCGGGCCTTGACAGAACCGTTGACCGTGGCGGAGGAGTGACCCTTTAATTTCTCCTTTGCTCGCCGTATAGACTCCTCGATCGTTTTGAGGTCATCACCTGCCTTCTTGGCGCGCTCGAGAGTCTTCTGCCGGAGGAACTTCAACTCGGAATGAAGCGAATCGAGTTCATCTATCGGTGGTACGGCCTCGGACTGGTTTTTAAACAGCGAAGACCGAGCGACAGAGGGATGCGTATAAGGAACTAGCTTTGACGACATGACAGCCCGGAGGACGGTGGGCACGGCGAACGTGATTTTCTGTGACCGGAACGAGTGCTGGTCGCCACGCAGGTCGAGGAGAACGTCCGACGCGACGCACTCGAGCTGCTGGATGTAGAATTAGAAGCTACAGCCAGGTGAGAAAGAAGCCAAGGCCAGCACTACGTTTAGCGTTGTATCATGAGCGCCAAATGGATTTGGTTGCTGATTATGTAATACATACATTCCCACACAGCGTGCTCATCGACACCGACAACGGCGGCGGCGACGACGACGAGAAGGAATGAATGGGTCAGCGCAGAATACACCACCACCACAAGACAAAGAGGAACCCTTGGTCATCGTCGACGACATCGAGCTTGCTGACCTGCGCAACTTAACCGACCCAGCCTCTTCTAAAAACGGACAATATGACGACGACGACGACGACATCGGTGAGGACCATTTCGGCAGCGAAGACGACGACAACACCGCGATGCTTTTGGGCGCAGAGGGGAGAACAAAAGGTCCAGAGCGGTTGGACACGCCCGCATGGAGACAAGTGAGCGGCATCGTGCTCGAGGTATGTGCCTTTGCTCGACAATGTGGAACTGTAAATCGCATGACGAGATATTATAGAGCGCTCCGACCTTGCTTCTCACTACCGTCAGCCTTTTATTCACTGGCGAACTTTTGGACCACGTGTCGGTGAGTTCACCCATGCACGACTTTTCAGGAAACGCGCCGCCAACACTCAAACAGCGTTGGAAAGCCATGAGGACAATTGGAGAGCTCATCATGATCGTCCCTGTCATTATGAACCTCAAAGGGAATCTCGAAATGAATCTCTCCGCAAGGCTAGGGACCGCTGCCAATATGGGCGAACTCGACCAACCCAAACGTCGGCGCCAAATCATCCTCGGAAACCTCGCTCTCCTTCAAGTCCAAGCAACAGTGGTGGCTTGCGTAGCTTCTTCTACTGCCATGCTTTTATCTATTTTTATTCCGAATCCTGGACCTCCAGTGTCATCAGAGGGGGGTGCAGGGCTCAATAGTACAATGCACCTCATCATGAGAGCCGCCCGCCCCGTGCCTATCAACACGGGACTTCCAAAGTCTGGACTCATCGAGTAGGCCCCAAAACGCTTGGCTGTGTCACCCAGCCTTATCCTTTGATCAGATTTGTCATGGTCGCAGCATCATCGATGCTTTCCGCCTGCTTGGCGAGCATCCTCCTTGGATCATTCATGTGCTTTCTTGTTATACTTTGTCGTCGTTATGGGCGTGATCCAGGTTCGCTCCACCTTGTCCGCATCTTTCTTGATCTGACTGGGTATTCTCAGATAATATTGCTCCACCTGTTGCTTCTTTTCTTGGTGATTTGGTGACATTGTCCCTCATTGGAGCCATTAGCTCCGTTTTGATCAACTACGTCAATTCTGTATTGCCCCTTCTCATTGTGATCCTTCTCATGTGTTCCGCAGCAGCATGTGCTGTCGTCGTGCGAGGGAACAACGTGGTCAAGGATCTCATATGGCAGGGCTGGACACCCCTCTTTGGCGCTATGGTCATCAGTTGTGGGACGGGTATCGTGCTCGATATGTTTGCTTCCAGGTATCCAGGGTTTCCTCTCCTTGCTGTCGTCATCAGTGGCAAGTACTGTTCTCCCTCAGTACCGCAGACCACTGAATTCTTCTTTCAGGACTACCCGGGAGTGTGGGGTCTATATTTATCTCGCGTCTCTCAACTTCTCTACACGCTACTACATCATATATATCTCCTTCTAGTGATTCTGGGCCTTCGTCGCGGCTCGTCATGGTCACGCTTGGTCTCGTGACGGTGCCTATAGAGATCATCTTCCTTGTGATACTACATAATTTCGGCTGGTTAAAGCTGCCTATCTTATTCGCTATCTTTTCCCTCGCTTTCTTTTGTTGTGCAGTGAGTACCCTAGTCGTTTCCTCATCCTCGAACGCGCACTGAACAAGACGACAGGTCTGCGTATCCCTCGTCGTCGCACGATCGCTCACCCATTATCTATGGTCGAAAGGGCTGGACCCCGACATGTATGCATTACCCGTTCACTCTGCGCTGATGGACTTGATAGGACAGTTGCTCCTTGTGCTGTGCTTCGTGCTTGTTTCATTCCTGGGCGTAACTCTATAATTGTATCATCATCTCCTTATTTAACTATACATAAAAGGGTGGGGAGACATCCCTCAGCTACACGACTACATTGTTATATAGGTACAGTATGTTCCAATCGAACACAATTTTTTAAAGGTCAAGACACGTCGACCTCGAGATCCATCGGCGTCATTGGTTCCTGCCCCGACTCACCCTCACCGGCAGCATCCAGATCCACGTCCGTCAGATCCTTGTCTTTGTCTTTGTCCTCTTTGTCCTCTTCCTTGTCTTTATCCTTGTCTTTATCTTTCTCCGTCGCCGCCTTCGCCCTTGGTTTACGCGGTTTCCTTGCTCTCGATCTCGCAGCCCTGGAGGACACAGGCGCAGACACCGCCCCATTCTCATCTCCCTCCTCCTCCCCTTCGTTCTCTCTCGCACCTGTAGCCGCAACTACAGCGCTCGCCCGACTCCTCCCCCGCCCACGCGCCCGCTTACCAGACCCCCTCCGACGCGACGCAATCACCCGCCTTGTCCCCACCGACGGCGACGGCTCCTGGTCCACGTCGTTCTCCCCATTAAAGTACTCGTTCCTCGCCATCGTCCGGTCGCTCCGACTCTCCCCTGCCATCGCCGTCCCCCGCTCCTCGTCCTTCTCTTCCTGCGTCTTATCCTCGTCCGCGAGCAACCCCTCCAGATCGGGCGGAATCTCCTGCATCGCTACGCTTGGCGCGCCCTGCAGATACCGCAGCTTGGTCCGGATCCCGATCGTTATTTTCTGCAGCGACGCGGGCGAATTCTGGTTTTCGACACGACCTGTTAGCGGGGGGTGCAGCTTCCACTCGGAGTCGCGGAAGAACGGGTCGTACACCGTCGCGGGAAGCTCGTCGGGGATCTCGGCGCCGACCAGTACCGCCGTCTCGTATGTCCAACAACGGCTGACGTTCTTGATGGTGTAACCCCCGCCGCCGAGGACTAACAGCGGCACGTTGAACTTGCGCACAAAGTTGACGCACTCGCCGTGTGCGGCGATAGAAAGGTTGAATGCGCCGAGTCGGTCGCAGCCCAGGGAATCGGCCCCGCATTGCAGGACAATGGACGTCGGACGGAACGCGGCGACGGTGTCTTCGATAACGGTCTTGAACACGGTGAGATACATCTCGTCGTCGATACCGTCTTGAAGGGGGACGTTGAGGCAAAAGTGTTTGCCCAGGTTAGCGCCGTTGTCGTCGAGCTTGCCTGTTCCAGGAAAGAACTCGCCAGTATACTTGTGAAACGACACGGTCATGACACGATTCGAATGGTAGAATGCGAGTTCCACGCCGTCGCCGTGGTGAATGTCGATGTCGATGTAAAGCACCCTCGGGTGATATCTAGGACGGTCGTTGAGGATGCTGCGACACGCTTGGGATCATTTCCCTTACCTCAGGAGCTCCAGTATTGCAATCACGATGTCGTTGACGTAGCAGAACCCGCTCGCTTCCCCTCGTTTTGCATGGTGAAGGCCACCGGACCAATTGATCGCGGTGTCGCAAGCACCAGAACAAAGTTTACGTGCGCCGGCGAGCGACGCACCAGCATACATACGGCAGAAATCGTACATGTTAGAAAATATGGGACAATCTTCGACACAATTGAACGTGTCAATAAGATGTCTCATGTCATTTTGATTTCCGGGAGTTACCCTGCGAGATCAATGCTCTCAACGCACTAGGCTTTGTCGAACGCTAAAATGCTCACCTCGACAGAAACTCGATGTAGTCGTGGTCGTGGTACATTTCAAGTTCTTCCTGTGTCGCGGGGCGCGGGTTATAGATGTGATGGATCTGCTTATCTAGACCGTAACCAATGACGAGCGCATTAGTGAGCGTTAGTCGATGCGGTTTCATCGGGTGTCGTTCCTAAAAGCAAAAAGAACAAGTCATGAATCACAACCGATCTCGAAAGCGCACGGAAGACATTTCACGTACCCCATAATGATATTCGCCGACGCCTTTCGGGAAAAAGTAGGACACTATTGGACGGGAATGCGGCTTTTTCTTTCATTTCAAGAGCTCCAGACGCAATTTTGATCAGCTCGACTTACGTTCACGAATTCGGTGATCGGTTGGGCGGTGCCATGGGGACCTCGATCGTCGAAGTAGGCAGAGGACGAAAAGGTTGTGGACTGAGAGCTTCGAACCATATGCCAGATCTTTGCGGTGGTTGTACTTGTTCAAGGCAGGTGCGCGTCGTGCGCGTCAGCGGTGATCAAAAGCCGAAGATTAAGTAGCAGATAAATATTACACTAGGAAGGAAATCTCGCATCAGTTCTTTCTTGTTCTTGGTGATCCTAGCGTACCTTGTAATGTTATTTTTTCTCGAGTGTAGTATGTAGTGATGAGAGAGGGCGTGTTGTGCGCGTTGTGGGAAACCGAACCGAAAATGGCATTCTCCTTGTCTTCACTCGCGTCCATCATGAAGGGGTTTTTATTCTCTGCATGTATCCTGGTGCTCTTGGCTAGCACGGCTTATGGGTCCGCAGGAGACAGGTCTACCGAGTTCCAGAACTGCGTCTCGACTTGCTATGGGGATCATTGTCACCCCTGGGCAAACCTCCCGCTAGCCCTTCGCTTGACGCGCTGGACGTGCACCGACGACTGTAAATACCAATGCATGCACATGCTGACAGACAAGGCTGTCGATCTCGGTCAGGATATCCAGCAATATTACGGAAAATGGCCCTTTTGGCGCTTCCTCGGCATGCAGGAACCTGCCTCGGTCGCTTTCTCTCTCTGGAATATGTGGTTTCATTTGCAAGGTGCTCGCCAGGTAGCCCAAAAAATACCCAAAAGTCATCCGTTCAGGGGATACTATCTCACTTGGGCATACCTCAGCGTCAATGCGTGGATGTGGTCGAGTGTATTTCATACCAGGGGTGAGAAAGTGTCCATGATGCTTTTATTGTGACTGACAAGCGTGTAGACCTACCACTCACTGAGAAGTTGGATTATTTCTCAGCTGCACTAGCCATTCTGTACGCGTTCTATTGTGCAGTCATCCGCATGGCAAACTTGTATGCTCTGCCATCTAAACCTCAGGACGACCAACGTTTGCTCGTGCGCATCGGGTGGTCTGCGTTGTGCATCTTGGTCTATCTGTCTCACGTCACATATCTCACGGCACTCCCACGATTTGACTATACATATAACATCGTCTTCAACCTCGTTGTCGGCGTATCACACAACCTCCTCTGGTTGTTGTATTCCATCCCAACTCTATTTATCCGACGATTCCCTTACGCAACCAAGGCATACCGCCCACGGCATGCTTACAAAGCAGGTGTCTTTGTGCTTCTCACCACGGCCGCCACCGCACTCGAAGTATTCGACTTTCCGCCCCTGGGTCGCGTTCTAGATGCACATGCACTCTGGCACCTGACTACGGCTCCCATCACCATGTTCTGGTACGACTTTCTGATCGAAGACTCTCAAGACGAAGCTTGGCGACCAAGCCCAAAGTAAGAATGATACGATAATTTATATTCTATGATTCAGTAACTGAGGAGATTATAGTTGACATAGCCCGCTCCTAATATAGCTCAAAAAATACAACGGTTACACCAGTGCCTTTGCTCTACGCTTCCGTTCGATAATTAACAGTGAAACTGCATCGGAATATGTATCAGCGCTTCCTTTTGGGATGTTTATCTTAAAAATGACGAACCTATGATACCATCTAGCGATTCAATGGCCGCATCGGAGATATCCAAGTATGCAGGTTCCGACGTCGTGCACAGCAACCAGTGGCGCTTGTGCTG
Organism: Leccinum variicolor; assembly: GCA_038091415.1. Lineage (NCBI taxonomy): Eukaryota > Fungi > Basidiomycota > Agaricomycetes > Boletales > Boletaceae > Leccinum > Leccinum variicolor. The sequence continues at coordinate 27,951 of JBBPOK010000237.1, read as the reverse complement.
ATAAAACGTCGCGAGAGGAGCTGCGGTCTTGTCCCCTTCCGCACCACGGAGCTGCCATTCGTGTCATTTGAATGTCTCCACATCCAATCACCTGTTACACTCACCTCCAATCTCGTATTCGTTACCATCCATGCGAACATGTTTCCTTCGCCATCATCGAACTGCCACCGACTATGTTCCGAGAGAACGATTAGCGTGGAAGTGAAGAGAACAAATGGACGTTCTTACTTCTCCTCTGGTGTCGTCCCATCGATCTTCTTGATCCACTGATCCTCGGGTTCGAAAGCACCGTCGTACAACTTGACCTCGATAGGCTTGTTTGGCTCGCCAGAGATGACTGCCGTGATTTCGTACCTGCCCGTCTGCCGATCGAGTCTTCGCACGGTCGTCAGCTGCGGCTCCCACTCGGGTGTCTGGATATCATAGTAGATGGTGTCGGTCTCGTTGGAAACTACCGTGCTGAGCACGTTCGTCGTCGTAAACGTGAGTTTCTGGGACATGATAGATGATGAAGATAGGGTGTGAATTCAGCAGGTATCACTTGTTCTTGCTGATGAATGCGGCAGGAAGATAGCAAGAAAGCGGGATAGAAGGACGAACGAAGCGGTGCCAATGTGCTGAGCCAGGACCTCATTCCTGTGCATTTATAGGCGTCCTCGGGACACAAGATAAACCCCTGAACAACGCCAGGTTAGTCGGATCAATGTCCAAGAAGGGACGCTCGCACGCCCACGCGTCCCTCCAACGCCGAGATAACCCACGACTCCATTCATGGCGCGTCTTCGCACCACCACACGCGGTCTGCTCCATGGATGCAATTGGGCACGTCCTCGGGCCCCTGAGAGAGCGGCTACGGAGTAACCCTATCAGTACCCGGGCGGTCCCTGTGAGAAGACACGATTCGAAATCAAATTTTCGTGTTTTTTTTTTGGGCAGTGTCCGGCGTGGAGGGAAAAAGCGAGATATTCCGGAGGCCAGGACGTCTATACGGGGTGATGTGTCTGGACTGAAAGACAAAGTGAAGCGTCTAAAATTGGTCAGCGTAACGACGGCGAAGTTATAGGTTGCTGCGCTCGTGGGAGTACCTGGGTAGCTTCAATTTGAGGTGAGACATTCTCATCATCCGAAAGTCGAACAGTATTAAACGTTCAACACAGTGTCAACCTGATCAGCATCTTGATCCACCTCAACCTGTTGAAATTCAGTTGGTGGCAAATATGTTGACATTGCAACAACAACGGTACAGCCGCACTGCATGTCACGTCGGCGCCGGGACTCGGCCGGGACTCATCGGGGCAAATTGATCATTTCCTTGCCCAGCATCGTTCCTGGGGCTCAAGCGCGGCGCTATGTGCACCTCCGAGTCGGTCGCCTCTTGACGGGGAACAGCGCTGCGGCCACGCTCTGCCATCCGTTGCGGTTCTAATCCCCGGAAGTTATAAATTCTCTCTTGCTATCGTGCTTTATTGTCCGACCTCTCGTAATACGCGCCAGTCGTCCCCACAGGTCCTCTTGGCGGCCTTCAGAAATGGAGGTTAGACGAAGAAGGAAGATAATATAGGGTCCGAGTGTTCGGGTCGGACACAAGGATCACCACTGCTGCTACTGAGGGCGGAGCAGCTTACTGTAGGACTTGGCATGCTAACTTGGTTTCCGTGGGTGCTTCAATGTTCAAAGTGACGTCGCAACCCCGAACCTTCACCAGTCATGGTCGAAATGGGGGAGAGATGGAATCGGCAACGGATCAAAGACTCTATAGTCAGTTTGTCGACATGCTGGGTTCGACAACTCGAATATGTTGCTTTTCGGAGTCTCACGAGCAATGATACATACATACGTCTAAATGATTTTTATATCACAGTGTCAGGCTGATCATCATTCGTCCAGGTCATTAAGCGGTGCAAGGAAGCGGGTGTCGAGTCTGTGTCATGGAGATGGAAGATGATCGATAACTAGTAAAAAGAGAGCTACTGGTGTCAATAGGGAGGGGTGGATAGTGTGATGATAGGAGTGATTCTGCACTGAGCAGTGCCATGCCCCAAGCCACACCAAATCCCCTAGCACAGCTCAGAACCGGAATGGAAGAAGACGTACGTGGGCGGACACATTGTATCGTGTATCCCACAATGGGTTTGCCAATGGCACTGCAGCTTAATATATTAGAAGTAATATAATAGATGCATACCACGTCATCTTTGGTTCCGCAAGCGACGGTTTTTTCTTTTCGTTCTCAGCCGAATATCACAACTGAACCTGCCTAATAATTTTCCAGAAAGCAATGCAACAGTGGGCCTAATAACGACGACGATCAAACCATCACCGAAGACAATCGCTCCAGTTATTCATCGAAACTTCTTGCCTGAAAACTATGCATCCATCAGTTCGGTTTCGACATGGTTTTGTAGACACAAGTCAGGGACGCACTATTGTCACCACCGTACCGTCTTCGAGCTTTTCCTTACGGGGCTCGAGCTCGTACCTAAACACCTTTGGCAGCACGATCCGCCATCCAGCCCAATACACGGCCCCGAACACCAAGACGCCCGCTCCAACGAGACAATACCTATTGATTCCCATCCAACTGAGGGTGCTTCTTCAAAAGTGAACAAGAGCATGCACGTACATATAATATGGCAAGGGAGGGGTGTCTCCGACCCCATTGGATGGAGTCAGGAACGGTGCAGCCATGACTATCAGACGTCGCACATGAGCACCATCGTCCGTGGAGTGTGGCGTGCAAACCCAACACTCACGAAATACCGCTGCAGCAAGATAGAATACTGCTAATGGCCACCAGACTATGATGACTGAGCATTAGCTAGAGTTCCTCATACGAAATACACCCACCTTTGAATGGTCTGGGGATATCCGGTCTCTTCCATCGGAGCCAAAAGAGTCCCTGCACAAAAACTATCACGGACGAGAAGAATGATTTAAAGAATAACATACGATGACAATGAAAAAGTTGATGATCTGAGAGGGGTATCCCGAGACGTCCAATATGAAGGGAAATACGATATTGGCGGGTGGCCCGAGAATCACGACGATCTATGCTCGCAGCTGTGTCTATCCGTTTCTACCAGGCGAGCAAGGATTATACGGACTGTGGGTATTAAATGCATGATGAGGCCTGGTATAGGCGTTTTGCCTGTGGGCCAGTTTGATGCCCAGAACTTGTTACCGAAGGGAAGAGGAATACCCTCTTTGGCGAGCTCTATTTGGAGGAAAACAGCACATCTTCATCGATGACCGGGTATGGACGTGATTATACGTGTGCTTACCTTGGTTAACGCGAGCCATTGCGAACGTCTGTCCACGTCTACATACGTGCATGAGCCAGAATAGACAAAGCTATGAGCACATACGACAGTGACGACGTTCTGAAATGAGGTTAGCAAAGCATATCTAACGGCGAGTATGTCAATACTCACTCCCAGCGCACTACACGGTAAGGTTCAGTCATCAGAACTTGGAAAACAGAAAATAAACAAGGAATACCTGAGGGCAACAAAAACGCTCAACGCACGCTCCGCCTTCGTTCCGAACACATTTTTGAAAAAAAGACTGGCGACAGTCACTCCAGAGGACTCGAGTTGCGCCTATGATACGCCAAGTATTGTAACATCAATACCTGGTTGTAGCAAACATACGATTCAAAGGGAATGGTCAAACCTTGGTCGCCGCGCTGAAATAGGCAATGTTTGCAAAAATGTAAAGAGCGGCACAGATACCCAGCCCGAGCGGCCCCGAAATCTTGAGTGTTCGAACAGGGTCTCGTACGTTGTTGAGTACGTAGTTGACATTTGACCATCCAGCGTACGCGTCCAGGACCTTGAAGGTCGCTGTCGCATACTACCCGTCGTCGATGCAGATACCTGATCAAAGAAAGCAACACTTACATCACCACCGCTGTGGGAACTACCAGCAAACATGTTGTTGAAGTTGGCATGCGAATTAGCAATGTGGGTTTGTCCTGATAACACAACCCAGCCCGTTATGACCACAAATACAAGAATGAAGATCTTGGAGATCGTCAGTAGCTGGAATGCCGTCTCGTTGAGAGGCATGCAAAGGCAAAAAGCATGGTCACATCGCACATTCATGACATAAACACCAATATGTGGTGTAACCCCGTGAAGAAGCGTCACGAAAATGATCGCTGAAACAACGTTTGACATCTGCGCATATAGATGGCGGTGAAAGAAACACACTGCCAAGAGCAATGCCACGCTCAGACCAATTCGTGGCGACCTTTCCTGCAGCGACTAGGATGCTAGACAGATGTCAACACATTCGCCCTAGACGCATATAACAGGTCGCTTACTTGCTTGCAAATACCTGTGTCTCATCCAACGTTAGACGCGTAGGCGACCCACAATCTGCACTCACAATACACCCGCCCGCGGAAAACCCTAGTATAATTGCGTTCGCAGCAAACACCATGGTTGCAAGGTACTTCGGCTTTTGGTATACGGCCTCCAAGTAAACCTTTTCACCGCCGCTACGGGGATACATGGTTCCAAACTCGAGCCAGATGAACAGGCCACAAAACGAAAGGATGAATCCAAGAATCCATAGCATGAGAGATGCGCCGACGGACCCCACGCTGTTCAGAATCGAGGATGGGGTTGAGAAGATGTCGGTACCGATGATACGTCCGACAATGAGAAGGGTACATGTGATGACGCCGAGATGGCGACCGAGGCCACCGGCGGTGTCTAGGAAAAAATGGACGTGCCATAAGGTGGATGAAACGGAACCGAGGAAAGAGCGAACCGACTTACCTTCCTCAAAGGAGAGTCCTCCAGGACCCACGTTGACATCGGATAGGATAACCTCCTCGATCAGATGGTTTTTACCGTCTGGGTGATCCTGATGATTTGCCATCTTCGGAAAACTAACCAAAGGCGCACGGAGAAGACGAGGGAAACGAGAACAGGTCCACCCTCTGGCGAAAAAATTACCTCACGAGAAGCCCAGACTCATCGGAAGCACACGGTTTGAAATGGCCGCCCATTAACAAGAAACGCCGAGTTGTTTCTGATAGGGCAGATACGGGGTTACGATTGTTTCGGCAGTTTCCGACTCCTACAGTTCGGTCGACCAGCGAAGAGATCAAAGCGCATACACACATCCCATGCGCGGTAACCAACACGATATTCAAAAGTCATACATACCAATACTCATTGACAAGAGAAGTTAAAGAGAAGCAGTGGAATCTACTAACCCATTCCACATTACTGAGTTTTCTTGCGCGAAAACTACAATTGGCGCGACCAAGTCAGCTCGAGTTGTCCACGTTCGTAGGTTCAAAGTCTGAAGCACGTACCAAAGTCACCACAGTACCGTCTTCAAGTGTCTCTTTGTGGGGTACGAGTTCATATCCGAACACTTTGGGTAATAGGATGCGCCACCCAGCCCAATACAAGACCCCTACGAACAAGACACCAATCCCGACAAGACAGTACCTGTGGTTGCCCGTCCCGTCATGAGTGCGTCTGCTTTGCGAACAAGGGTTTCGACGCACAAATAATATGGCAAAGGAGGGGTATCTCCAACTTTATTGGACGGAGGCAGGTATGGCGCAATCATGACTTTACACATAGGTTACACATGAGTGTCCTATGAAACCTTGTGTGAAATGACACTCACGGAACACTGCGGCCGCGAGATAGAATACTGCGAGAGGCCACCAGACTGAAATGAACGTCGTCAGTGCAAGCTTCGCCGCGCGAAACGAACCTACCTTTGAATGGCCTGGGGATATCCGGCCTATGCCAACGCATCCAAAAGAGTCCCTACACGAGAATCATGGCACGCAAAAGAAGGGTTTAAAGGACGACGTACAATGACGATGAAGAAGTTGATAATCTGACCGGGGTATCCTTCGACATCTAATATGAAGGGATACACGACGTTGACCGGTGGTCCAAGAATAACAATTACCTATGCTCGCAACTCATTGGTGCGGTCGTCCCAAGTAACGGGGAGTGCACTCACTGAAGGGATCAGATGAATGATGAGCCCAGGTAGAGGCGACTTTCCTGTGGGCCAATTTGACGCCCAGAACTTGTTACCGAATGGGAGAGGAACACCCTCCTTAGCCAGCTCTGTGTAGCCACATACCATAATCAATGTCGGGAATGAGGTGGGTGGCAAGTCTGCTTACCCTGATTAACGCGCGAAGCAGCAAACGTCTATACATTGTATTTTCGTGAGCATCAAGGGGGACCACAAATACATCGGCACGTACGACTGTAATAACGTTCTAAGTGACGTTAGTACACAGTAAATCATATCATGCACATCAGCCAACACTCACCCCTAGCGCACTGTACCGCGAAGATCAACCGTAGGAAGGGTCAGGTTGTCAACGAACTTCACAAGCAAAATAAGAGAGCTTGCTACATACCTGAGAGCGACGAAAACGCTCAATGCACGCTCCGCCTTCGTTCCGAATACATTCTGAAAAAACAGAGCAGCCACAGTCACCCCAGAAGACTTGATCTGGGCCTGTCACCAGGAATGGTAGTACCGACACCCTCAATACAACAAACGTGCCCCACGAGAAAGACGATACGACGCACCTCGGACGCCGCGCTGAAATACGCGATGTTGGCCAGGATATACAGAACCGCACAAATACCCAATCCGAGAGGTCCCGCGATCTTGAGCGTTCGAACAGGATTTCTGACATTGTTCATTACATAGTTGACGTTTGACCAGCCGGTGTATGCGTTCAGGACTTTGAATGTCGCTGTAGCGTACTGTCCATCGTCGTTGGAACCCGATCAGGATCGTCGATAGAAAAGAGAAAAAACAACACTCGCGTCACTACTGCTGTGGGAACTACCGGCAAACGCATTATGAAAATGAGCTTGCGGATCAACGATGTGAGTTTTTCCCGATAACACAACTAAGCCCGTTATAGCGACAAGGAGAAGAATGATGATCTTGAAGATAGTCAGCGACTGAGAGACGGCAGTGTCGTCAGAAGACAAGCCGAGACCAAAAGCATTGACATGTTCGTACATTCATAATATATACGCCGATGCGTGGCGTAAGACCATGCAGAAGCGTCACAAATATGATCACTGGTTACCAGATAGTTAGATGGATAGCGATTTTCGTGACGCTTCATAACACACCTACAAGAGCAATGCCACGTTCAGTCCATTCCGTGGCGGCCGTCCCCGCAGCAACAAGGATGCTGGGCCAACGTCAACACTGTCGCCCTGGTCGACTCTAGTAAGTCACTTACTTGCTCGCAAAGACCTATCAATCATACAGAATTAAAAGTGCGCACATGACATCTATAAGTACCCACAATACACCCGCTCGCAGTGAATCCGAGTAAGATCGCGTTCGCAGCAAACAAGACCGTAGCGAAGTACTTGGGCTTCTTGTAAATAGCCTCCAAGTAAACTTTCTCGCCACCACTGCGCGGATACATGGTCCCAAACTCGAGCCAGATGAACAAGCCACAAAACGAGAGAACGAATCCGAGCACCCAGAGCATTAGCGATGCTCCGACGGAGCCTACGCCGCTCAGGATCGAGGACGGCGTTGAGAAGATTCCGGTACCGATGATGCGCCCGACGATAAGGAGTGTGCAAGATGTCACGCCGAGATGACGGCCAAGGCCTCCGGCGGCATCTACGCTAAACGGTCAGGAAGAACAGCGATGGAAGGGGAACTTGAATCCAACGTGCCTTCCTCATTAGTGAGTCCATCAAGGCCATCGTCGCCGCTGCCCTGGAATTGCGTCTTCTCATGGTCCGAGATGTCCCTCTCTGTCTTTTCGAGAGTTGAATGCGTCCCAGACATGATAGGGAAAAACCGGGGTATTAATGCGCCGTATCAGGCCTCTTCTGCGCACTGACCACAAGGGTTTACTTAAGTAGGCCCAGAAGGCCCCGGCTACCCGGAATGGTTCCGGCATCCGTGACAAACGGAAGGAAGAACGTGCTCCTCCAGGCATCGCCCATCGGGCCTCAGGATTCGAGAGGCTGATGCGATTTGACGCAATTCTTGTCACTGTCAGATCTTTTTCTGGTAAAAACACGTGACATATCAACTTACTGACGAATTCTGCTTTGCAGCCAAATAGAAGTTGCTGTGCGAGGGCGCTTTGGCGCAATGATTTGCCGCTGGTGATTGCGTTGCTTAAAGTCATACTGGTACGGGAGGTTGACTGCCAAATTTGGGCAGTTGCGAAGAATAAAAGCTCAAGTCCGGTTACCAATTTGGCAGTTGGCTACAGTACAATTCAATGTTGTCTGAGCATCATCTCGTTAACCCTTGATTAATTGATCCCGAGTAGGCTGAGACTCCATAGTAGACTCCATAGGACATATTCCTAGATCACGATGTCCAAACCTCTACCGTCTGCCAATTCACCGAACAGCAAACTGATGCTTTCTCCATTGTGTGTTCTGCGGATGCTCTCCGCGATCGTAGAGGTGATGTCTATCGTGATCAGCTTCGGGCACTGCACTTTATGTTCTTTTTGAGGTATCGTGTTGGTAACCTGTCACCCGTCTTAATCCGATATCCGATCACACCACAGCAAAGATGCACATACCACAATGTGTTCCAACGGTAGGTTCTGTAGTCTTTCCATGTCTGCTTCCGCAAACAGCCCTGTACCCATGGGTTCAGATTCACATCACATGCAGACAGCAAGAACTTACCGTGGGATATTAGCGCGTGAATAGTCTTCGCGCCCTTATCTTTCAACGTGCGCACAGCTAACTCCAGCGTGTGTCCGGTATCAATCATATCGTCTACCAATATAGCAACCTGTCCATGCCCGTTCGATCAGCCACCAACGATGCTTCAGACATAAAAGGGGACAAACCTTATCTGCTACATCGCCCACCAACAACTCCATTCGCTCTGGTGCACCCTCGGATTTTCCATCCCGCTTTTTATGAATCAAGGCAAACTCGACCCCGAGTTTATCCGCGATCGCCGTGACCCTAAAGAACCATATAAGCACATGACAGCAAGGACAGGTGACATCCATTGGGAGAAACTATAATGCACCTTTTCGCACCGCCGGCGTCTGGACTGACGATGATGGAGTCTTTCCACCCGTCGATGCGTGACTTGATGTATGATAACATCAAGGGCTCCGAAAAAAGGTTGTCTACAGGTATGTCGAAGAAACCTTGTATCTGGCTGGCATGCAGATCCATCGTAATGACGTGGACGCATCCTGCGACGGCCAACATGTTGGCGACCAGCTTAGCCGTGATCGGTGCACGTGACGTGTCCTTCTTGTCCATGCGCGCATACGGAAAACACGGAATGACGGCGGTGATACGACGGGCAGATGCGGTCTTGCAGGCAGAGATGAGGATAAGGAGCTCCATGAGGTTATCGTTGACGTCGTGACACCCTGACTGAATGATGAAGACATCCTCTTCCCGGATGGATTCGGCTATTTTGACGCTGATCTCGCCGTTGGAGAATTTTTGCGAAGTGCATGGAGTGAGCTGAACTCCAAGCCTGTGGGTGGGGATTAGCAGTCCGTGGACTGCATGCCATGGAAAGGTGCAGCTCACCGCTCGGCCACGGACTGGGCGAGCTCTGGGTGACTATTGCCTGGATTTCGTGTCAATCGTGTACCAGGAACGAGTAAGCGCAACTTGCCCGCAAGTACTCTGATGGAGTTTCCGTGAGACATATGGCGGAGCAAAAGCTATGTAAGTAACCTAGCTAATATTTGTCCTATAAGACACAACAATGCCAAACAAGCGACTTAACTTTAGCCTATAGCGATGGGTCCGTCGAAGCAGCGCTCGCTGTCTAGTACGATCGTGATCAAACTCGGTGATTTCGCTGTTCGATTAGATCGCTCTTTCTGACTATGTTACCAGGCACGTCGTCTATCGTACATGAAGAAACACACCAACCTCTCCTCTCGATCTTGTCCTCCGTCGTCGAGACCGTCATTCACCTGCGTAACCTAGGACACAAGGTCGTTCTCGTCAGCTCTGGCGCAATCGGCGTCGGTCTACGCACTATGGCGATTCCCCAGCGTCCCAAGAGTCTCTCGAAGAAACAAGTCAGTCGCATCTCTCGCTTGCAACTTTGCCTTCCCCCATTCCTTTTTCAATGCTCACCCGGGTAGCGCAAAGGCACTTTCGGCAATCGGCCAAGGTCGACTCATAGCTCTCTGGGACAACTTGTTTGGCCAATTTGACCAGCGGACGGCGCAGATTTTACTGACGCGTGGTGATATTTCGGACGTGCGCACGTCTCATGTATGTTGTTGAGTTGTTCTGATGTACGCTCCTGGCAGCGGACGCGATACTTGAACGCGGTGAATACCATCAGGGAACTTCTGAGTATGGGTGTAGTGCCCATCGTAAATGAAAACGACACAATCTCTGTCAGCGTGCGTTGTTGTTCTCTATTCACCTGATATGATGTTTGATTGAGGTGGCCGCAGGAAATAAAATTTGGTGACAACGACACGCTTTCTGCGATCACGTCGTCCATGATCCACGCTGATTACTTGTTTCTCCTCACGGACGTTGATGGGCTGTACACGGCGAACCCGCGAAAAGATCAGACGGCAAAAAAAATTGACGTTGTCACGTCGGTCGCAGACATTAGAGCCCAAGGTGATCGCCGTCCGTCTGTCGTGTATGTGGGTTGATTTCGATCAGTGCGACAGTAAGCACTTCTACTCTGGGTTCTAGTTTGGGTACTGGCGGGATGGAGACGAAACTGATCGCGGCAGAAATCGCGACTGGCGCCGGGGTCACGACGATCATCACGTCCAGCAAGCAGCCTTCCACGATCATGGATATCATCGATTACTATACTCAACTTCGGCTCCAGTCCTTCCCTTCGTCTGGCACGACGAGTCCGCTGCCGAAGCTCCAGATGATCGACCTGGACCATGTTAGCGCAACACTTAGCTTACGACGACCACCCCACACGGTTTTCAAGCCGTCTTCAATACCAATGCGGGATTTAAAAGCGTGGACGAGTCATACTCTGTACCCCGCCGGCGATATCATCATCGACAGCGGGGCATATACGGTGTTGTCACGTCGGGAATCTGGAGGGCGATTGCTTCCGGTTGGCGTGCTTTGCGTCCGTGGATCGTTCGCGTCTGGACAGGCGGTGCGAATTCTGATCCAGAGCCTTCCTGAAGGGATGTTGGGAGAGAATGCGGCGACCCTCGCCGATTCTCGCGAACACGAACATGGGATCCATACGCTCTCGCGATCGAGCTCATCTTCGTCCATAGCGGATGATCTTGCATCAGATGCACAGACTATCATGGACGACGACTTTCATACAACGGAGATCGTAGAAGAAAGCGACGGATGGGATGTGAAGGAGGTAGGCCGGGGACTGGCGAACTACAACTCGGTGCAGATTTCACGGATCAAAGGATTGAATAGGTACGCTGGCATCACAGTAGTTTCATGGCTACTATTTTGACGATCTTGTCATTAGCTCGCGCATCGCGCCTCTCTTGGGCTATGCAGACACAGAGTATGTGGTCGAAAATATAACGATCAGGAGATGATCGGTGATCGGTGATCAGGCCTTGCCAGTTAGCCAGAATAAGATGATAACTACTTGACGTTTAAGCGCCGAAACACTACATAGAAACTCTCCCAGAAGTAGTCCTTTTACTATTACTTGCACAGGCGTCCTTTTGGAGTCTGCCGTTGCTGCAGTACAGTAGAAACGACAGTGCTTCTGCTGATCGTCAGTCACCGGACCGGTTCCCCTGTCATGCGGCTTTATGCGATACCACCCTGTGCCCGAGAGATGTTCCCATCCACTCCAGACCTCACCACTCAAACCTCATCATTCATCACTCACAGGCTAAAGTTTCGCATTGTGACATTGTCGGTGACAATTTCGTCGACAGGTTACATTGCTTTCGACGTATGTGTTGATTCGTTTCTCATCCATCCTGGATCATATATTAGTCTGGAGAGTGTTTGTTTTCAAATTTATCTTGACGCTCCGTTGCGAATGCCTGACCGCGCCTTCCAGGGAAGAACAAACCTTCCGAAGATACCTGCCAGTGATATCATGGAACTGGTTACTGCGGGCGTAACTTGAAATACAATACATTAATTTCATTCAGCCACCACATCAGAACCCCAGCTGAAACTGGTGGATCAATGAAGGCTATTTATAGAGGAAAATGCCCAGCCGCATCTTCCTATTTGTCAAAGGAAAACCGAGCAATGTGTTTCCCTAAGACTTCTTGTATAGCGAGTCACTCTTACTTGCAAGGTCGTGAGAAGTTTAGATTTGAAGCTCATGTTACTAAGCAATGATCCGACTCACTCGACTCTCGAGGCGTAATCGTGACTCGTCGCTGAAATTTCCTTCGACAGACCATCCAGGGAGCCGCAATGGGGGACTCGATTGGATCGGAGAGGAGCCCGTCGGAGCGGAAAGCGGTAAGTCGCCGGTAACAGAAGTCCTTCACAGAATGCGGTACAATCAGGGAAACAGTGCGCTGGCAAGTGCTTTGATTGGCCGACTCGTAATCGGACATGAGCGAGCTCAGGGCCTGATCACGAGGGTCTCTCGGACTCCGGGCCTGATCAAGTTCAAGCTTGAATCAAGGGTCTATAGGGCTATTTATATAATCGCTTGCATCTCGACCTTGTCATTTTTCCAGGTGATAAATGTCTATGTATAGGGTATTGAAAAAGCTACCATGGGCTCGCCAGGCAACATAGACACTGAAGGCCAACATCGTTGCCCATCCAACGGTATGGACACAGCCTTATCTACCAAAAAGAAGGGTTCTGAGATTCTGGCCTCACCTAATGTTTACTAATTGATTTGGAAGAAACGTAACCACCAACTTTACCCCGTTGGCAAGTCCGTCGGGGGGAGTTTGTGAGGGCGTCATTTAATAAGGGGTGACGCGATGCATTGGTAACAGATTGCGAGCACCTGATCTTGCAATTACGTTTCAAAGCTTCAGGCTCAACCTAAAAAAATATCTGGTTCGGCGTTAAAACAGTATTGTTCTGTTTCCCCGGCGTACCATTCGCCATGGATTCCCTTCCCTCCGTGCTCATCTTCACATACCCGGAACACGGCCAAGCCAACGTAAACCTTGCAACTTCATACGAGCTCGCGTTGGCAGGCGTGAATGTTCACATTGCCTCTTTCGCACCTCTCAAAGCCCGCGTCCTGCAACTCCAGGAACTCGTCGTTCGCCATGCTTCGCGTTCTGGTGGCAAACCTATAGGTTCTGTTACCTTTCGTGAATGCAAGGGAGTCATGTCATACTGGGAAGGTCTCACGAAACATAGTATCAACAGTGATATCTCCCCGCACCCTCCTGGTGTGTCGGGTGCATTGAGAAGCTACTCGAATATAGATATCCTTGTCTGCCCTTGGTCCGGTGAGGAATACCTTGTGGGTATCGAGGTCATGAAGGAGATTATCACAACAATCAAACCAAGTGTGGTGGTAATTGATAACATGTTCTATCTCGCGCAAGATGCCTGCACATTGTTGGGCCAGAAGTTCATGGTTATATTGCCCAATTCCATCAAGGAGGTTGCGGAAGATATGCAACCTTACGCAGCCATGCTTTGGAAATATCCGGTGTCCGTTATAGATTCTGTTTCCTGACCCTTTCGGCTTGACTGATACCTATGCCGTCCAGCGTGTCGTCGGGATATCCATATCCTCTCAAGTGGTGGCAGGTTCCCCTCAACATCTATCTCGTTATTCGACTTGTCGTGTATGCAGTGACTTCGCCGCACATGAAAAAAATCCACGCGTTACGCAGTTCTTTCGGGTTGGGACCTACGTTAAAAGGAAAACCTTCCTCAACAATGCCGTATATCTGTCCCTCGCTCGCCGCACTCGACTTCCCCTTCGCAGTCATCCCGCAGGAGTTAACCCTGTGTGGACCTATCGTCATGCCCTTTGATCCTCTGGAGGAGAGTGACCCAGCTTTGACGAAATGGTTGGACAACGGACCAACCGTGATGATCAACCTAGGATCACATGTAGGTTGCAACGAGAAGTTAGCGAGGGAGATGGCTAGCGCGATCCGTATCGCGATGGATTACCATGATAGAAGACAATCCAATATTCAGGTGCTCTGGAAGGCAAAGGCAAGAGGAAATATACACGCCGTGATCGATGAAATTATCGGGAAGGAGGTCAAAGAAGGGAGAGTGAAGATTCTGGCTTGGTTGGATGTAGAGCCAGTTTCGATATTGCAACATCCAAACCTGGTTTGCACGGTCCACCACGGAGGAGCGAATTCGTTCTTTGAGGGTATTTGGTAGGATTTACAATCTTCGCGGTGTACTTGCACTTAGCCCGTCGGACAGGTCCGGCATACCGCACATTGTCCTCCCTGTCTGGTTTGACACATACGACTATGCGGCTCGTGTCGAGTTCTTGAACGTTGGCATATTCGGGAGTAAAAGCGCTGCGCCGGGCGTTCAGGCAGAGGAATTTGGGGAGGCGCTTGTGAGAGCAACAGGAGACGGCGAGGAAGCGGCGAAGTTCAGAACATCGGCAAAGCGTTTGAAGGAGCTTTGCAGATCAAGGGGAAACGGACGGGAGATTTCGGCAGCCACTATCATGAAGGTAGCCGGCGTGAGGAATTGAGATAATGTAACTCAAGGATCGAAGGTTCAACGACATTTAGTAACGCATCATACGAACAAAATCCATGTCCTGCCAATACGTTTGGAGAATGCCCGCAATCATGCTCATTGTAACTTGTTGGCAAGCGTATACGCTGATAGTAGAACCGCGAGTATCGAAGGGGTCGAAGTAACGCAGACCGTTGTGAGTTACTAGTCAAGAAAAAATATAACGTTTGGTTCGTTCTCAGTCGCAGTTGCGCCTGTGAACGAATGGTACCTAGTTGTGTACGTTCAACGAGACCATTCAATATACGGGTGTCGTGCTCCAAGCAAGGGGATACTTGTATATCAGTGTATGAGCTAGTACACAGAACCATACCCGAAAAACGGCTCTCATGTTCCGAGATAATTGTAACATTCAAACCTTGTGTCGAAGGAGGGAAAATGGATCGATAGCGAATAGCGGGCGCAGCATACTGCCAGTGGTCCATCTCAAAGAGATTTAGCGAAATTAGCGAAAAGTTCGTCTTACAATGCGATCTGAATCTTATCGGGTGCTGTCCAGTCAATGGGTGCCAATACACCTTGATGGAGCCTCCATGATGAGTGCTGTGAACTTGGAGTTGGCAACGAGCGTGTCGGCTTATCCTGAAACGCGGAAATCAATTGTCTGAGCATCTCAATCACCAGTACATCCACGCACGTGTACTTCCGAGTCCTCAAGCTAATGCATACAGAGTTTCGAGTAGCCCGCCATTCTTCTTTAGCACACTTAGAATCTACATAGGTCTCATGTGCGAGAATCTTGTATCTTGTCGGGAAGATGGCAGTAGAAGCGTTTCCCGCTAAACATCCGGAGAAGGGATATGCACGTCGAGAGTTGGTCCATGAAGACGACGTCGTGTTCAGGCAGAGTAAATGGGAAGAGAAATTGTCTCAGGTTGAAGTGGAGCCACAGTACTGGGCGTGCGAAGAGAGGATGTGGAATTTGGAATTTGCTGCATGGGCCCTGTGGCTATGCATCGCGGCGGGAAGTGAGAGGCGACGTAGTCCAAGTACGTGGAGCGTTCACGCTGCGCTGAAACGGGCTCGGACTCGAGCGCTGCAAGGCGGACGAGCGACGTGGAATTTTGGCATGATCGCACTGTCACCGGGTATATTTGTGACTTTACTTACTTCCCTCAGCAAGCGGACCAGGTATACCAAAGTAGTACAAACAATTGAACTACTAACTTTGTACACTCACTCGTGCAGCTTCGACCCGGAGTAAGTACTGCACCTTCCAAGCTTTTTTGTACCGAATTTCTAGAATGGCGGAGAAATGTCATCCAACAAACCCAATGACACCAAGAGCCTCATTGTCTCAAACTCTAGGCACACGCCTATTACGTGGGTCAGATTTTGATATTCCACTTTTCAGGTGCTTCGGCGACAGCCTGTCTTGAATCCGAGACCGTTCTGGATTCACGTTCCTTCGAGCACGGGTCCGAGACAGGACAATGTGTTACAAGAGTCCGCCAAGAGACGCGTCCAGTGCATGTGTGGACCAGGATGCTTCGAAGTTTAGACTATTTCGTGCTTGCACTTGGCTTGTACTGGACATGATATTTTGGCCCTCGGTAATGGTCAGTGCCGATGTCTAGACACGTCCGGCAATATTAATTGTGTACTCAGTCAATACTCAGGCGAAATTGCAGTCCGGACACTCGGCTCAATCTGATAAGCAGTCGTTCGTTAGAAAACAAGTGCCTTTCTGCCAAAAGTGGCTTCCGGATTTCTTCGCCGAAGCACAAGGTATTTAAGGAGTTTGAGCAACTAACGGATCCATAGGCACACCTGCTCGCTTTCCCTCCCGACATTCATTTTCGTCTCCATGAAGCTGCTGCTGCTAGTCGTCGTCTCCGTACTCGGCCTTGTTATTCCCGTGCTCCCTTACACGGTAAAATACACGGTGTCGTACGATCCCGTTTACGACCAGAGCCACAAGTCCCTCAAAAGCGTTGCCTGCTCGAACGGCGAACACGGCCTCATCACTTCCGGTCACACCACCTTTGGTTCCCTTCCTACCTTCCCTTGCATCGGAGGAGCACCTCATATAAGGTCCTGGAACTCGCCTTATTGCGGCACATGTTGGCAACTCACATACACTGACAAACACGGCGATGAAAAGTCCGTCAATGTCACGGCCATCGACACTGGTGATCACGGCTCGGAAGGCTTCAACCTCTCGTTGGAGTGTATGAATGAACTCACGGGCCGCCATGGTGTGCACCATGGTAGGGTCGGAATCACCGCGGTCAGGGTTCCGAAGAGTGGGTGCGGCTTATAAAAGAAGAAAGGTGAGCCTAAGTATCATTCAGGTAAACGATGCGTGGTTGATCATGAAAGCGAACAGATCTTGGACCAAGTTCCATGTCGATACCAGTTGGACTCATTCGTAGCCTACCGTACTATTCACGCCCCGAATTGCAAGCGTCCCGTAAAGCCCTGTCACTCACGTCGAACTGGACATCCTTTGCATTCCCCCCTTACGGTTCCACATTCATTTCCATCTCCCTTATGTTCATTTCACTATCCCACATTCTCCTTCTGACGTCCACGACACCCGTCACTGTGCAGCAACAGCCACCTTTTACCGGTCTTACCTTCGTTCACTCGACTTTGTCATATGATATAGATCCTTTTCGTTATCTAATCAATGCGTTCCACGTCCCACGCTATGACAGATCCTGTCTTGTCACGGTAGTGGATCGAGACATCGGTTATCTCAGTTTCTGGCACCACGACAGCCCAAACGCGGTCTCACTTTCGTCATTTCAAATATACTCTTTGTCCCGGTCTTTATAGGCTAACCTAAGCCTAGAACTTGTCGCGCACGCATGGTGTGTTTTGCACGCTTGGAAGTTGCTCCGTATGATATACTGTATGTCTTGAAATGTTATACCACTCCTATTATGAGCAACATCCGATCCGCGGTCGGCAGCGATTTGCCTTCTGGGGTCTGCAAGCATTGATTGATTCACAACGATCCAGCATTACTATTCCACTAGCTTTGCGATCACCGGGTGTGATAAGTACCTGACCGATCAGCCCATTTGAAAACTCTACCACAACTATACACATCGATCCGAGTCAAGTTGACTTCCATTTACACATCACAGACTAAGTCTCGAGAATATTACTACGACCACGTCAACGATTGTAACATTTTGTGCTCCTTAAGTTGCGTTTTTTGATCCAACGCAGCGAACGCGAGTCATCTATCCGTACAGGGAGAAATGCAGCGTCTCCTGAGTAGAACTGTAGAAGGTAGACATGTTGTTCAGGAACTGGCCTAGTTGGTACCTGTGGGGAGAACCACATCGGAAAGTCGAAATTATGAATATTCGATCCGTTAGCGCATTGAACCTAACACCGTCATAAGAAACAAATAGTACACCCTCCTGAGCGTCGTCAAAATTGGATTGCAATCCATATCCACGATCTCCAAAAAGATCGTTACCTTCGATGTCTAGTAAATTTTCAAGCACCACTATCTTCCTCGCCCTTTGAACCACTTTTTCCGCGGTCGGCTCCAACACCCGACGCACATCTTTGGCTTGATGATGCCACCGGAATACGCACTCACTTCGCTGGGAAATTCGGCGACTCGTGTTGGCGGATTGACTATGATGGTGTTTGACGGCTGTGGTCGCTCTTCATAGATATCCTCGTCGCCATCATCGCAAACCAGGAGATCCTTCTCGCAACGCGCAAGGTACTCGTGTGCCGTCTCAACTGGTCGTCGGGGTACAGCAGCCACAGGGCTGTCGTCGTCTCTTTCGATTATCCTGTTGTTCTACTCGTTGTCTCTGTCTCCGTCATTGCCTTTCTGCCTCCTCGTCTTCATCCTCTTCCTCCCGTCGTACTAGTCCCACGTACCTATGACCATGCGACCGGGGGTCATGCATCGTCCGTAAATGTCGATCGACCCGTACGTCCATCGTCTCTGTAAGTATCTTGTGATGATCCCGCCGCGAATGTCACATATGTCGCCCAGGACGGGTCCTACGTTTAGCCCTGCAACATGATCACCACGACATGTGAGCGGAATCTTAATGGATGTCGACGGGTCGACTGGACTCGGACCTCAGGGAGGAGAAACAGAGGCTCTATTTTTTTTTTTCCTAATGAGATGTAGCAAGTTGGGTACGGAGTTCTTTGAAACCCTCGAGATTTGCTATATCGTCCTCTAGCAGAAACGTTGAATGTCAGCGCAGCAGAGTTGTATAGTTGCATCATAAGTGTAATTTGACAGGAGGGACTGGACCGTGCCTTTGGAGAGCGTTCTTTCAACTTTTCAAGTAGCCTACGGGATTTCTCGCTCCAAGCGCACCTGGAGCGATACAGAATGATAAGGACGTGATCTTACACGAATAGCTTTACTCACATTGTCGTAGTAGAGTGATCAACATTTCGCAGCGTGATTCCCTCGACTCCAGCGGTCTCGATATCGTTGCCGTAACTTTAAAGTGAGATGGTAATGTTGCGAGAGTGGCAGGTGGAGGTCCTGATTCACTCCTGCGGTTGTGGTATTGCAGAATGAAGCAGCGATGACCATCTTTTCGTTGCATGTAAGTGCGATTGCGCCATGGCATTTCGCGAGCGTTCTCTTGGTAGACACGTCCGAGTCGAGACAGCCTTCAAGCTTCAATCTTCAGACAAGCCTGAGGCATGCCCAAGCGAGGGTTTCGTTGTTATCGAGGCCAACATACATCGTCTCCCGTAGGCAGGAAGACCGTCGTTCCTTCTATTAACTTGGGTCTAACCGTCAGTTGTAGAAATATTAACTACCGCCGCCGTGACTTGAAAATCTGCCTCTCCCACGGGCCACGCACCATAAGTTGTTCTGGTTTCCAACTTGTACATCGACCTACCTATGTCAACTGACCCACCGCAACCCTTCAAGTCTGTGCTACCCAAGGAGGTCCAGCCCCATAAACATTCAAACGCCATACCCCCTGTTTATATACCACCGCCCTCCATGCTGGCTGGCAAGGGGTCTCAGCTCGATCATGGGTATCCAAAATTTCCATCAACTTCCATATCAACCGACTCACTGCACCCCTCCAGGATTGTGCCAGCCAAGGAGGACCAGCCGAATAAGCATTCAAACGCCATACCCCCTGTCTATATACCACCGCCCTCCATGCAGGCTGGCAAGGGGCCTCAGCTCGATCATGGGTATCCAAAATTTCCATCAATTTCCATATCAACCGACTCACTGCACCCATCCAGGATTGTGCCAGCCAAGGAGCTAGCCAAGGAGGACCAGCCCCATAAACATTCAAACGCCATACCCCCTGTCTATATACCACCGCCCTCCGTGCTGGCTGGCAAGGGGCCTCAGCTCGATCACGGGTATCCAAAATTTCCATCAACTTCCATGTCAACCGACTCATTGCACCCCTCTAGGATTGTGCCAGCCAAGGAGCTAGCCAAGGAGGACCAGCCGAATAAGCATTCAAACGCCATACCCCCTGTCTATATACCACCGCCCTCCATGCTGGCTGGCAAGGGGCCTCAGCTCGATCACGGGTATCCAAAATTTCCATCAACTTCCATGTCAACCGACTCACTGCAACCCTCTAGGATTGTGCCAGCCAAGGAGCTAGCCAAGGAGGACCAGCCGAATAAGCATTCAGACGCCCCATCCGGAAGTTTCTTTATACCAACGGCTGCCATGATGGCTGAATATAAGGCCGAGCTCAATAATGTGAATCCGAATATCCCACCAACTTCCTCACTGCCTCATGCCCAGCTCAATCATAGGTATCCAAATTTTCCATCAGCTTCCATGTCAACCGACTTACTGCACCTCTCTAGGATTGTGCCAGCCAAGGACCAGCACAATGAACATTCAGACGCCCCATCCGGACGTTTCTTTACACCAACGGCTGCCATGATGGCTAGCTCGCTGAATCGGTATCCAAAATTTCCATCAACTTCCATGTCAACCGACTCACTGCAGCCCTCTAGGTTTGTGATACCCAGGGTACTACCCAAGGAGGTCCAGCCCCATAAACATTCAAACGTCATACCCCCTGTTTATATACCACCGCCCTCCATGCTGGCTGGCAAGGGGCCTCAGCTCGATCATGGGTATCCAAATTTCCCATCAACTTCCAAGTTTGTGCCAATCGAGGACGAAGAGCTATCCGAGCAGCTATCCGAGGATCCACCCGATGAGGACGAGTCCGATGAGCATTCAGACGGCCGACCCAGTTTCTTTCTACCCACGGCCGCCATGATCGCTGAGTATCAGGCCGAGCTCAAGCATCAGGCCGAGCTCAAGCGTGGGAATCCAAATATCGCACCAACTTCCTCACTGCCTCATGCCTCAAACGAGCTTCCTACTGGAAAGCGAACCCACGCTGACATTTCACGGACTGCAGAAGAAATGGGAGGCTTCCCCTCACCCCTTAAAAAGACCAAAACGTTACTAACCTCGGTAAGAAATATTATTGTTGATGTGGGCGGCGTCTTGACTGTACAATTCAGCTATCTGCACCGGTATCGGCGGGGAAGCATCGTGCTCATCACAGGTTACAACTCGCGAAAGCAAGCCGTGACACTGTTGCAGCACGCGTACGGTATCATCACCTACGACTGCAGGAGCTCGACATGATGCGCCTCGTTGCCAAAGACGAAAGCGATCACGCTGAAGCCACCCTGAAGAGTGCGCAAAGTGACGTAGACGAGATCGAACGCGATCTTGTTCATGATGAACAAAGATATCATGGCACCGAACACACTCTAGAAAATTGGCTAATGAATAACGCAAGTCAGTAAAACGATTATCCAACGCGCCACTTCAGAGTTTTCTGGCTCAAGATCTTGCAGTGATGAGTAGGATTCCCAGTGTTCATTTTCCCCGCGCGTTATTATATTCACCATGATTCCATCTATCTCCGTAGTAATAGTGACGAGACGAGAGAGGCGAAGCAGATAGGCACATATCAACACCATGTACAGTCACGACGGAATTTTTGCTTGTCCAGAGGGAGTCCATTGTACACAATAACTACGCGAATAACAATCCATGATTACTGCACGTCGACTATACGCACGCTGTCCATCAACTCCTCCAACGACGTCTCTGCCCGGATCTGAACCTTGATAAAACTATCCGTCGCGACACGTTTGTACAGCAGGCGCTCAGGCGAAGCAAGCAACAGCGCACCAAACGGCTGCTTCAGTCGAACAACAAGCCGTAAGGCGCGCATGGCTAGATCAAACTGGGGAGCCCCGCCGGAGAAATCCCTGTTAACAAGTGGACTGATCCAAGGGTGAACGAGGACCAGGTCGTGCATTCCGATCAAGTCGTCGGTGGTTTCTATCCGTACGTCACCAAGGATGGGGGTAGTGGCATGATAAACATGAACGATCGAGTCCGATCCACGTTTCGTTGTGATAGCGGCGAGGGATGTCAGGGAGAAAACAAATGCAGGAAGGTGGAGTCGACCAGTGAGGATTGAGAGAGAAGGAAGGCTATGCAGTCGTTCGTATAACTGAACGGCGAGCGAGGGGTCGGATAACGACGACTGCAAGGCCATGATCATACTGTCCATCTCGGCGGTCTCGATGAGTTGCGGAACGTGAGGGGGCTCGATCTGGTCATAGACAGTGAGGTCGACAGGGAGGTAGCTGTTGGCACTACTACTCGACTTTCCAGCCCGAGTCCAGGAGAGAAGTGTGACGTCACCCGATTGGGTCAAGATGTATTCCAGAAGACGACGGACTGCTCGCGTGCCCTCCCCATATATGACCGGGAGTGCGACATCAAAGATACCGAACAGACAGTATGCGATATCTTCCTTTCGCGTTGTCTGGCGCTTTGAAGCAAGATAGAGCTTCTCGCGCACCCTCGTCAACCCCGGCTGAAGTGTTGCAAGGGCCTGAGTAGTAAACTGGGTAGCTTGTTCCATCTCTGCGAGGATGATAGGCGATTCCTTGTGATTGAACATCTCCAGACCCAGGTACGGCTTCCAATCTTCTGTGTAAAATTGGATGGCCCTTGAAGCGACGTACTCCTGATATGTCCACCCGCGTGTGTTCCAGATGCTCTTCCATAGAGCACCGGGCTCCTGCGATTCCGAGAAAACTCCGAGAAGATGAACGATTGTTAGTGCCGCACGACAATACCACTGGAACATGGCAACGACCGATTCTTGCTGAACTCCCTTGTCGCTCTGGTTGACACAGCACGTGTCACTCCATGCCCACCGGAAGCGCCGAGACTGCACGAGCTTGCAGAAGTTGATGAGTTTGTCGATCGTGGGGGATGTGGGTGCTAGTCCATAGATAACGGTATTCTCGACCATTTGGAATGATGGCTCGGGCGGTTGCCACCTATGCGAGAACATGACATATTCATAAAACTTCTCCACCTCCCTCTGGATGCGTGCAAGGTCGAGCCGATCGCGTGTTGTCATGAAAGACCGCAATTCATTGAATATGGGGACTTGTTCGAAAGCTGCAGCTTGCATGGCCTTATCGTGGAGACGACCAGTGGTGGTGTCAATCAGTGCTCGGGGTATGTCTTGAATGGTCTGCTCGACGACCTGGCGAATGATTGGAGTCGTGTCAAGATAACAACTCCGTATCGCTGTCGACAAAAATCAGCCCACGTCGCATGCGCAACATGAATGAGAACGACTTACCCCGAACTTGTGGGTCGAGCGAATTCTCCATCCTCGACAGCATCATCTCAAATGCTTCAAATGCTTCCCTGTAACGCCCGAGGCCATGTAATACCCCATGTTTCCTTTGGAACCCTTTGTAGTTGGATGGGTCGCCTTCGGTAATCTGATTGTACAGTCAGCGCCGTCAACTCGCCCTGCTGTGCGGATCAATCATACCTGGGTGGTATGTACGAGTTCATCCTGCAACAATCCTACTCGTGCCTCGCAGCATTTGACTACGATGTCACTGATATTTGTTACCCATCCCGTCAGTACATCTTCCGGATGCGAGGGAGTAAGCGACAAGATAGTGCAGTAGGCTGAAAGAGCCTCGTCATGTTTCTTGGAGCTTGATGCCTGATCTCCGATCTCTCGAAGCTTTGACGTGCATCGGTGTGTGAATTCTGAGGGTAGGGACTGAATATACTATGCGAGGCCAAGATGCACAAGCTCACCTTTCAACCAATCGATGACTGGTTCATTATGCCACAGATTCTCAATCATCGTGTTCGCAATATACATAGCACCATATATGCGACCGTCGGCATACAATGTTTCGCACTCATGCTTCTTGTCATATACACTGAGTGCATGTTTGCATGTGGTCAATTGATTACCGAGTTCTTGTGTGGTCATCTCGAGCTCGATTATTTTTCGCGCAATGGATACTGAAAACGGGTCAGAAAGCCGTCAGTCGTTGATGGTCCAAAACGCACCTGAGCTCGTTTCGGGTGGATCAACGTCTGCGCGTAGTGCCTTCATGGTCTGTGTCAATCGGTCGACTGAACCTTGAGATGCTACAAATACGCTGCGGAGTTCCTTATCCGATTCATCCAGACGAGTGATTTTGCGATCTAATAAAGGGGACTGTCAACGAAGTGGGTTTGAAGGCGGAGAGAACGCACCTGAGGATTCATTCCTTGTACGAAGGGACTTGATCGTTTCATTGAGGGCTGTCCTTTTCTGGTTGGATGTAGCAAGCTGGTCACGTAGTTCTTGAACAGTTTTCTCGAGATTCGCTATATCGTTCTCTAGTGGAAATGAATAACAGCGGAGTGATTCAGTTAATAAGCCCACTTTGACGCGCATCCCTGGCACGGAGAGCCATAACCATGTCGTATATATCCGATTTGTCAATCTTCAAGCGACGTATCTCTTGCTCCAAGTGCACCTAAGGACAAATTGAGAATGACGTGATCTTATTCGAGTAGCGTTACTTACATCGTCCGACCGGTAGGATAAGGGAAGAATGGCATAAAGATTCCTAAGTGTGATGTTGTGGCCTCCAGCGGTCGCAATGGCGCAGCTTGCTTGCGAGATGACCATGGACGAGATGAAGTGGGAGTAGTGGATGACGGTCCCGATTTGTTGATGTGTCGTGGTGTCCCAGAGTGAGATCGACGAATTAGCAGAGGCTGCGATGACTGTGTCGTTGTATGCCAGTGCGATACACTTTGGATTGTCGTCGCCGTGAATGCGCCATTTCGCGAGCGTGTTCTCGGTGGACACGTCGAGACAATGAATGTCGCCGTCTTCGGACAAAGAAAAGAGGCGGTTGGAGTCGCTTGCCCAGGCGAGGGATTGGTTGATATCCGAGCCGACCCGAATTGGAAAGTCTGCGAGGAGGGCGCTGTCGCTGCTGTCGTAGATCCGAACAGACTCGCGCTTCCACGTGGCAGTAGCGATGCGTCGTCCGTCGGGAGAGAACTTGACTGCAACCACCCAGTTGTCGTGTTCGAATGGGCCGAGGAGTTGCTCGCCAGCGGGCAACGACCAGACGCTGAGCGTGTTGTCATACCCTCCCGTTGCGATTTTCGTCCCGTCTGCTGAAACGTCCACCGCACGCACCCAATCGTCGTCTGCTTTAAATTCTGTCACCTTTTCGTGGCTCTTCGCATTCCAGACGATCATTTGACCACTCCACAATCCACCCACAATCCACCTGCCATCTTGTGTGACTGCCAGGTCCCAAATAGCACTCCCAGCGTCCATTGGTTTCCCCACCTCCTTGCCATCCTCCACTCGCCATTGTCGAATCTTCATTTCCGATCCCCCGCTCACGACATGCTCACCATCAGCAAGAAAAGCGACCGCATATATCTCATCTTGAGCAACGATTTCGATTGGATTTGCGTCAGTTGCGACGTTGGAGGTGGAGCTTTTGTTACTCAATTCCTGAGCGCTCGTCAGTAACTATGTTTCGTTGGTCGTCGATGCTCGCACCTGCTGACCGCCGTCCAAGGGAAGTGGGCTGTCCGCCCTACTCGGCTCTGCTGCTCTCGTCAGCCCCGTTCATCGATGGCCTTGCCTACGTACTACTCACCATTCCTCTTCCAAAAGCGCAACTTGGAAATCATACTGGTTCAGGTTCAAGTACAAAGAGAAATTCTGTCTGGGTCATTCACTCCCAGTACCCCTTCAACTTTGTCGCCTGGCATACACGTGCACTTCCATCCACTCTCACGAAGTTACCCTGTGCCTGGGCGCTCGCCTTCATGCGCACGTGCCATCGCTATTGCGGTCGTGATTTTATCGATTGCCGACGATCTCAGTAAGATATTCCACCTATCAATGAAGGATTTCGAGGATGATTTTGACATTTTTCGTCAGATCTTCTCCATGGAGCCATGCTTCGGCGTCACTATGTGATTGTTATCGCGCAGAACTGCGCTAGCAACGTGATTCCCGGAGTTATAGACCAACTGTGCTCAAGAGACAATTCTTTCACACCGTACCCATTCGTTGATTCTCCTTGCGATGGTGTGCTCCAAACGTACTGACCCTTGAACGCCATCAGTGGATACGTCGCCACTCAGACTCGACACGCGCTCACCACACACATACCATCTTCCCTTCGACGACGTCGATCATTCTGAAGATGGAACCGCTGGTATGAGGCATGTTCAACATAGGACACAGAGCGCGGAAGTAAGACACGACGGGTGATACAGAACATGTTATGAAGGGGGCAGATGCGTTTTCGCGCTTTCTAGGCATGTTCTTTGAAAACACATTCCATATGATAATTGAATATTGAACGTTGAACGATCATCTCTCCTTTCAGTTTCATTCCTGTGTTTGTACGGGATACAGTTCGAAACAAACCTACCCATATCACAGGCATCACATCTCAATCGATGCTCTCTGATATGACACTTGTGTTGGTCGCAGTACTGACTGACTCGAATGCCCTAGTCTCCTTACGAGTGACCGGTCAGACCCGCGTGCACGAACGCGTTCATGACAGCAATCAATCACGAATGGTATAATTCGGCAGATTATATGCGCGGTCAGCAAATCATTAATCATTCCTCTCGCTAGTGAGGCTCATGTTAGCGACAGACATCGCTCACGCCATCCTCACAGGCAACATAGGAGCACTTGCCTCCTTCAACGAATTCGAGAAGTGATGCGTGGGGTGCAGCACGGAAAGCTGTACCACACAAGCCGGAAAATCGGGCAAAGTTGGCTCTCACTGGTAACCATTCCTCGACCGAGATCAAGACAAGAACGTTGTAAGGTGAGACTGCCCGCCGCTTAACCGTTACGCCAAAAGGCAACAATACTGAATGCTTAGCATTCAGTACCGCAGGCAGTATATATGCTAGTTACAGGTAACTAGGTAAGCTGTAGGCTTACACCCTCCCACTGTATCAGACCAGTTTATCCCCCTCTCGAGCTGCACCTGTTCGCTACACTCGACGGTTTGTATAGGATTCGTCTGGGTTGCTGGGAAGACAATATGGTTGCCCCAAGAGTACGACCCCTTGCAACTTGCCCTCGGGGGGGAGTCGAACGGACAACCCCCCTGCAAGCCGAAAGCATTCACTATATGTAAGGTGAGACTGCCCGCCGCTTAACCGTTACGCCAAAAGGCAACATTACTGAATGCTTAGCATTCAGTACCGCAGGCAGTATATATGCTAGTTACAGGTAACTAGGTAAGCTGTAGGCTTACAAACGTGCGTCCTCCACCTACTAGTCAGGCTCCGAGGGAGTGGGCGTCTCCTTTGTTCTTCGTTTTGAATCTGGGAACAGTTGACCCCATTCCTGTGCCAGTGTTGAGCCAATGTCGAGTAGGGCAGAAATTGCAGCCGTTGTGTCCCAAATTCCGTCAAACTCTGGGTAGGGAGTACTCGTTATCAAGTCTCATGTTCTTCATTTCTCTTCCTCTAATCATCTTACAGTTCTGGCCCCCCGCGCTCACTCTGGCGCGTCTCGGATCTTCCCATGCACTTCGAAACCCAGCTTCCCCTTCGACGTACGATCCCCAAACAGTCTGATACCATTGCTTTGCGCGCCTAGTCATTCATAGTATAGCTAATTGAATCTGTCGCGAGACCTAGGTCTTAGACTCCCCTATCTACCTCTCCTCTCCTCTCCTGCCGAGCGATCGTTCACGAAGGTGTAGCGTCGGCTTAGTGCGGGTAGGCGTTGACTCTTAGGGCGAAGCGTTCAATGGGATACCCATTCAAGGATATAAAAAAGGTACTATCATGTCTCCGCGACCCCCGACACCCAATCTCTCCCACCCACCCACGCCCACCCGCCAAGCCCAAAAAACAGCATGTCATACCCCCCCGCACACCCACCGCAAAACCCACCAA
>JBBPOK010000236.1:0-45985 GCA_038091415.1 Leccinum variicolor | reverse complement strand
CTTCGCCTTCCTTTTCATCTCTCGCTCTCCGGCGGCGTTCTTCGATGCCCTCGAGGAGACGCTCGCGCACGCGAACGCGCCCTTTTCGCCACTCCTCCTCGACCCTCTCGCGTTCCTCGTCGTGCGTGGTCTCTATCGCAGCGAGGCCGTGCTTTTCCTCGTACGTGAGCTGGGTGAGGTGGGCCGAGCGCTCGAGGGACAAGGGGTACATGCGCATATTGTACATTGGATGTGTCTCGGGACGCGATGCGAGCTGAATGGCGGCGCTGTGGAGTACGGATATGTGCTCTGTATAGTGTCTGCCTCTGAGTGCAGTGTGAGGGGGACAAAGTAGGGGCAGATCGAGATGCACGGACTCGTCTCTACGATCGGACAGCTCCTTTCCTACTTTTCCAGACAAGTCCTTGCGTTTCTTGTCTCTCTTTGGATCATCTGTGCGGGGTCAGCGCGTGCGTATTTAAGTGCTGCTTGGCTTACCGTGGGTCCTCGTGCTGGGTCCAGCGACGGGCGGGTGGTGGACGTGTACGACGTCCGGGCGGGCATTGTGGGTCGAGGCGTACGGCAGAGCGAACACGCCGGGCTGCGGGGGCATCGTGAAAGAAGATGGCCAAGGTGAATTACATAAGCTGTAGACCCGGTCTCGGGATACGGTACGCGCCGCATTGGCGCCGGGTGCGGTTTCCGAAGCTCCGAGTCTCGTCGGAGGGCTACCGCTACCCCGAGTCCCCGACCACCACTTCGGCTTTGATGAGCAACACTAGCAGCAGATCTCGTCCCAAATCACCATGTCAGATCTAACACGGAAAACCCTCATCGAAATTGCGTCCGTCTCACGAAGCCTCGCCGACACACTCGTAAAGCACTCGGGCAACAAAACATCTGAAAGCTTCCAATTAGAAAAGATTGGCGTCGCTTCTGCGGCTATGATGGAAACTCTGAACAAGGCGCTGCTCATGGAGAGCGACGTTATCGACGACCGGCTCAAGGACTGGCTAGTCAGCGTAGAACCCAAGACGTGTTTGGATATCTTGAATCAGATGGTAGCATCCCTCAATCCGAAGCTCGACCGTGGCGTGAAGAGTTTGTTTCGATCATCATCCCATGTGTCGTCCAAAGACCATAGTATCCAGGCAATCAAGATCTTCTGGAAACATGAGGGTTACTTCCATTTCTTGCTTTCGACAAATATATGGTGAGTATCTCAACTTTTGCGTCCGACCGTGCATTTCATCATCGTACCAGGAATCGCGAGGCTGGCCTTCAACAGCAGTCGGTCAAAGTTCCGTCATCTAGTATACTGCGTACGCAAGAGTTATCCGTCAAACAGGATCTCACACAAGTCGTACCAAAAAGCCTTTCCAGCGTGACGGAGCACAGAAAGAAAAGCGTACTGACGGGAGTGGATGGTATGTCGTCTTCGTACTCCATGTCTCAGTCTTCGATAAGACCAGCAGCAGGGAACATAAACGACATAGTGAAATGGCTGAGCGCATGGAGTTGCAAGGAGATGCATGAACATATCCTCTTTTTGCGTCAAACAGACACCTGTCTGTGGTTACCTAGAACGAAAGCATACCAGTCTTGGAAGAGTACGGAAAATTCGTTTCTATGGCTGCATGGGAAACGTAGGGGTTTCGATTCATTTCGATGTTTCCTTCGCTGAGGTAGTTCCTTAGCCGGAGCTGGAAAATCTGTCCTAGCGTGTGTGCGATCCTTATGTCTCATGCTCATCCTGACTCTGCTCGCAGCGCTTCTGTGATCGATGCTCTGAAGAGCTCACTCGAGGACGGAGAAGTACTGGCATACTTCTACTGCAATTTCCGAAACGAGCGAACTACAAGTGCTGCTGAGGTGTTGCGTTCACTCCTCTCCCAACTCGTACAGTCATTCCGTCATCACGCCGTCGATCCCAGTGGTTTGCTTGGCGAGCTGATCAAGGAAAAGGACGAAAGTGCTTCGGTCATCAACAATCCTAGACTTCTTGCTCGCTACATTTCCCGCGCAACGAAACAGCTCACCCGACAACCTTTCCTTGTTATCGACGCTTTAGATGAGTGCAAGGATGTCGAAAGCATTCTCGATGCTTTTGTGGAACTGCAGAAGGGCGGTATTCGATTATTCGTGACCAGCCGTCCACTCCAAGTCATCAAGGAAGGTTTGTCAGGGCTTCCGTCAATCGACATGGATATGTCGAACTATGAAATATCAGAGGATATCAAACTACATGTCACGAGAGAACTGGACTCCGTTCGACGCCTTCGACACCTCGGTGCTAGCCTGAAGCATGAGATTCACGCGGTTCTATGCAAGAGAGCTGATGGCATGTGAGTTCCCTTACAACGGGTAGTTATCTGAATCATAGATTCATCTTACTGTTGTCTAGGTTTCGATGGGTTCAATGTCAACTCGACAGTCTCAGACGATGTGCGACCACAGTGCGGATCCGACAGGTGCTTAATGACCTCCCGACCAGCCTCAATGAAACGTACGAGAGAATTCTTCTCGAGATAGGCCAAGATGAGCACGAAGGCGAGCTTGCCCGGCGCGCTTTGAATTGGCTTGTAGTCGCCTTGGCTCCCTTACGGCTGTCTCAGATGATGGAGGGCCTGTCGATCGACCCTTTCAAACAAGTTCTGGATCGTGAATCTGGACCAGTCCACCCATCGGTGCTTTTGGATGTATTGAGCAGTTTAGTGACGCACGACGAAGCCACAGATATTGTGATATTGTCACATTTTAGTGTCAAGGTATGTTGGTATTATGACCATTCTCCAGTGGACTAATTGATCTGTCGCCCTGGCAGGAATACCTGATAGCGGAGCTCACTCGTGCGAAACATCAAGCATATCATGTCGACCAGCAAAGCGCCCACACTGAGGTTGCTCTACTTTGCATGTCCTGGATCGGTTCCTACCTCGAGCACCAGCAGTCTGGCCATTGTGGAGGATCGCCTCAAAAAGCTCATAGGAGACAGCTGCCTGACTTAGATCTGGCCAATCATACGGGGAATTATCACTGGTCACCACCAGGCTCGTTTGGTGAATACGTGCTATCTTGTGGCTTCCATCACCTTTGCTATGTCAATGCACAAAAAAAGGCGGTCTTGCATGCCATTGAGACTCTTCATTTGAATGTACAACAGCACCCATCCGAGTGGAATCATCTGTGTAGAAGACAGAATTCCTATCCACCTTGGCCAACTTCACCCAAGCATGACTTTATGCTATACCTTCTCATTGCTTTTGCACCTGCACCTATCCTCAGTTCTTTCATTGGCCATTCACACCTGAAGTTGAAGGATGGGACCAATCCACTCATATATGCAGCCCACTTTAGCAAGATTGAACATGCCAGGATCCTGCTATCAAAAGGTGTTAGCCTTAAACATCGAGGCTGGGATATCTCTGATCATGCTCGGATCCTGCCATTTGAAGCTGTTGTCAGGTCCAGTGGGACCCTGGGTATGATGAATCTGTTTTTAGATGAAGGTAGCTGTGTGCCACACAATCTATTTAGGTGGATCATCATTGGGATTCTCCCCTCTTCCACCTTCACTAGGTATCCGTGCCATCCCAGTATTGTTGCAAGACTCATGCAAACTGATGAATTTGTGGAATGGTCTCTTAATGTGATGGATGAAGAACTATTTCTCAAGGCCTTGGATCCTCAAACATATGTGCACCAAGCTTCCCAGCAGCACATAGATATCATCTGTCAAAGACTTGTTCAAATTGGATGCAATCCGCAATATAACGAGACATCCCTCCGCCATGCCGTATCTGCAGGACACGTTGCTACAGTTCAAAACATGATTTTGCATAACATACCACTTCCCTCTGATATCATACTGGCTGCATCAGACAGCATGATGATACGTCTCTGCATCAACATGGGGAGTGACGTAAACACAGTTTCATCTACTAAAGAAGATACTGCATTGCATCTTGCCCAGATGTACTCCAAACCCCTCTTCGCCGGCGGCTCGGACTCAGAGGGAGAATGTTCAGAAAAGGTTCAAGCGCTCATTGACGCAGGATGCAACCCATCCAGATGTAATTTAGCTGGAAAGACACCCCTTCACATTGCAGTCGAGCATGGTTATATGTCTATTGCCGAGAAGTTGCTTCCGCTACATGTTCCACTGCCACATGATATCCTCCTTGCCGCACGATCCGAGTCAGCCAATTCATCACTCATTCACCTCCTGGTGTTCAAAGGAGTCAATGCACACATCATTGCAGCAAATGGGGACTCTCCACTTCATCGGGTACTAACCGAAGATCCCCAGATTTGTAGCGGCTTTGAGTCAGGCTTGGAAGAAGTGCTGAAATGCGTCACAGTTCTTATCAATGCGGGATGCGATCCTTGTTTATCCAATGCTGCCGGGCAAACACCTTTCCAAGTTGCGGTAAAAAATGGCTATTTCTCCGTTGTTCAATATCTTTATGATACGTTCAATCTGCCATTGCCTCCTGATATCCTTCTCACCGCTGTTGGTCAATACTATGGGTTTTCACAATGCCCGGGGAGGATACCAGTGATCAACTTCCTCGTCAACAAAGGTGCCAGTGTACATGTCCCCTGTCCCAATGGTGATACTCTGGTTCACGTTGCTATCATGGTTTTGGGGTCCGACGAGCTGGATGATTGGAAATGCTTGAAAATAATCGAAGCCCTCATCAAGGCTGGATGTGACCCTGGTGCCTGCAACCTAGCTGGTGAAACACCGTTTCACATCGCAGCAAGGGAAGAGCAAATCTCGATCATGGAGTATCTGCTCTCGCGCGGCATAGCAGTCCCATCAAATGTAATGCTCACACAGTTCGAAGATCAGGATTGCAAGTTTCCCGGGCCATCTCCCCATTTGACGATTCCTTTTCTGCTGGAGAAAGGTGGTGATATACACACCATCTCCGGAAGTGGTAATACTTTGCTACATCTCGCTGTAAATGATTTCGAAGAGAGATACACTTTGGAGTTGTCTAAAGATCTGGTTCATGCTGGATGTGCTGCACATGCAGTCAATTCGAAACATGAAACCCCTCTTCATATCGCCGCACGACGTGGACTCACTTCTGTCGTCGAGTATCTGCTGTCGCTAAACATAGCTCTCCCTCCCGACATACTCCTTGCCGCCTCCACCGGTGTCGGGAGAAAAGCACAGTTAACCCGGTACCTGATCCAGGCGGGTGCTGATGTCTCGGTTGCCACTACGGATGGGGATAGTCCCTACATCTGCTCCTAACTTCTACACACAAATGGAGGGAGGAGATGAAATACGACCATCTGGACTGTGTCCAAATCCTCATTGATGCTGGATCCAATCCCTCTGCACAAAATCTAGCTGGGGAGACTCCACTCCACGCCGCAGCGAAGAGTGGATACAAGTATATCCTAGAATACCTGCTCGCGCAGAATGTTCCGTTGCCTGACGATATCTTACTCGCTTCAACCACAAGGACGATGATCCAGTTCCTGCTCGCCAAGGGCCTTGATTTATGTGGCATCGCGGCCAACGGGGGAACAAAGATGATGCATCGTGTACTCGAATCTTCTTGCGAAAACTTGAACGATTCCGATCCGTTGGAGTTCGCTAGAATTCTCGTCAGCGCCGGCTGGGATCCTTCACTGAGAGATTCAGCCGGCGAAACAGTCATCCATGCTGCAGCGAGAGTGGGGAGAATTGACGTCATCAGGTTTTTCCTCTCGCAAAATGTGCTGCTCCCCCCCGATATCCTGTTCGTCGCAGTACAGCCCACCCGAAATTTGTGTGGGGCAAACATACCTTTGACCCGTTTTCTTATTCGTGAGGGAGCAAGTGTTCATGTTGCTGCGCCGAATGGAGATACCCTCCTGCATCTTGCGATAACCAACAACTTCGCCTCCGAGGCCATACTGGAGAGCCATAAAGAGTGGCCGTGGAAGATGAGGAAGTACAACTCCGGTATACCCGAGATACACTCGTGGGAGGTGATAGAGATTCTGCTCAACCACGGAGCTGACCCCTACGCACGAAATGCGGATGGACAGACAGCTATTGATCTTGCCGAGGAGAGGGGTCACTTTTTCAAGGAGAATTTCTTGCGTTTGGTCCGGAACTCCCAGGCCATTGGCAGTGCGTACACTTTGCATCCGTAGCTAGCTGTTTGCTGTTTGTAAATGCTTGAAATTCGTGTACACAACCTGAAGTGTCTTTCGTTATTTACCCATTCGATGTCTAGGCTCCGATATGTACATACAGAATCCGCTGATCGAGCGAAACACTACCAGCCAATGAATTTATCGTCCTCTGCAGCGCCAACGCCGCTCGAGTGTGATCCAGCCGACCAGATCCATCCAACATGTACTCGTAAAACCTGGACGTGATCTTGTCCGTCTGTCCGTCGTCCACCGCCCACATCGTCCCAATCACGGACCGGAACCCCGCAAACTGCATCGCCGAAGCCAGGTGGATCACCTCGTCCGGACTCTCCTCGTCTCCGACCGTCGTATGACAAGCAGACAGGTAGGCAAACTCTGGATTCTCCAACACGCATCCCATGATCTGTTCCACCGTAAAGTGGCCGTCGTAGAGCCCAAATGCGGAGTCAAAGGGTTGCTTCTTGTTTGGGATGCCGTGACAGGCAAAGTGAACCCACTCGCTCTTCTTCAGCTCTTCCGAGACTTGGGACATACTGGAATCTGGACCATCGAGGCGGGTGAACGTCGTGAGGTCCTGGATACGCTCAGCGACGATGGCTAGTTCGCTGCTGACGGAGAAAAGCTCGCTTTCACCTTCAGCGTTCGCCTGACCTACAGCAAGGAAGCGTTTCTCGTGTATGGAAATCGTCACCGATGGATCATGCCGTCTCGCACGGATGAGGGCAGTCAGAGTGGGCGTGTAAGATGAGATGTACAGATGGGAAAGGGGCGTTTCTCCCTTCCGATACGGATTCGCCGCGTGCAATGGCAGAAGGCAAAACTCGGCAGTGGGACACCACCAGATACGTGAGTAAAGTGGAACTGTCGTCTGGAGAAATTCGGCGATCGGTGATACGACCTCATCCCAAAGGGCTCTCAGGAAGGAAGGGAGTTTTCTCCCCACGTCCATTGACCTTGCATCCAAAATCAAGGACTGGAGCTCTGACGACAGGTCCTGAACACGGGATTTCGTGATCTCCAATGGGATGTGAACCGGATCTCTGTTGAAAAAAACAACGAGTGCATCGCAAGTGTATTGGCTAGCATTCACGATGACCACAGGTCCGTCGCTGGCAGCGTGCTGTAGTTCGGAGAAAGAAGAGGGGAGAAGGAATCGAGCCAGACCAGGTAATTGGCGAATGTTAGTGATTGCGGATTCCAGATCAACATTAAGGCCGCACAGCCTGTCGTGCTGATCTGGACCATGCAAATGAATCGTGTTCAGAATTTCTGATGACAGCCGAGTAAACTCGTCTGCAAGGACCTGTCCTTCTTGGCCCGACGCGATGACGTCTTCAAGAGGGGAGCGGAGACGAGCAATCTGATTCCAGAATACACCGCGACCTTTCTCCAGCAGTTCGACCGCTCTTTTTGCTTGCTGATTGCGGAGACAAGCGGAAAATGAATCAATTGCTAGGGATGAAGCGAGGTCCTTGAAAATCTGCAGATGACTGGGTAGGGATGGCAAAGTGGCGAGATGCTGAACGAGTAGTCGAAGTGATGTTTCGTATGCGAGAAGTATCGTGGGATGGCGGAATTCCTCAGCTACGGTGATCCATTGCTTGGTTGCAGAGAGATCGCCCGGTGAGACTGTTTGTGAGATATTTGTCAACTCGCTGCAGAGACTGAATAGGTCCTCTCTGTCCTTCAACTCCCTCGATTGGGCGAACCGAGCACGGAGACAACCTGCAAGTTGATACAATGACCATGATCGGTCGGCATGACCGAATGGGCGAAGGTCAAGGGCTTGTCTGTTGAGGATAATGGCCTCATTGAAGTCCGTCCTATCTCTAAGCTGCTTGTAACGATTCAAGAGATAGCCTGCGACATTGTTCAACGAAGCTGGACGACCCGGGTTCCCAGACGAGAGAGGGTCAAGGGCCTGTCTCCCGAGGATGATAGCCTCATTGAGGTCCGTCATATCTCCAAGCCTCTTGTAACGATTGGAGAGATAGAGTGCGATATTGTTCAATGTCGTTGATCGATCCGGGTGACCTGTCGGGAAAAGGTCCAGGGCTTGTCTCCCAAAGATGATGGATTCATTGAGGTTCATCATATCTCCAACCCGGTCATAACGATAGGAGAGATAGAGTGCAACATTGTTCAATGACTTTGATCGACCTGGGTGCCCTGATGGGCAAAGGTCGAGAGCTTTTCTCCCGAGGATGATGGCCTCATTGAGGTCCGTCATTTCTCCAAGCCGTTTGTGACGATAGAAGAGATAGCCTGCGACATTGTTCAACGACGTTGATCGATCCGGGTGCCCTGACGGGCTAAGGTCGAGAGCTTGTCTGCCGAGGATGATGGCCTCATTGAGATCCGTCATATTTCCAAGCCGCATGTAACACTTAGAGAGATAGTCTGCAACATTGCTTAACGACGTTGATCGATCAAGGTGCCCTGACGGGCGAAGGTCGAGAGCTTGTCTCCCGAGGATGATGGCCTCATTGAGGTCCGTCATATCTCCGAGCCGGTCGTAACGATAGGCGAGATAGGTTGCGACATTGCCCAACGACGTTGATCGATCTGGGTGCCCTGACGGGCGAAGGT
The DNA here is from genome assembly GCA_038091415.1 of Leccinum variicolor. Classification (NCBI taxonomy): domain Eukaryota; kingdom Fungi; phylum Basidiomycota; class Agaricomycetes; order Boletales; family Boletaceae; genus Leccinum; species Leccinum variicolor. The sequence goes on along the minus strand of JBBPOK010000236.1, from coordinate 37,255 downwards.
CGAGAGCTTGTCTGCCGAGGACGATGGCTTCATTGAGATCCGCCATATCTCCCAGTTGTTCGTAATGATTGGAGAGTGTGTGTGCGATATCGTTCAACGTTGTTGATCGATCCGGGTGACCTGACGGGAGAAGGTCGAGGGCTTGTCTCCCGAGGATGATAGCCTCGTTGAAGTCCGTCATATCTCCAAGCTGCCTGTAACGATTGGAGAGACAGACTGCGACATTATTCAACATTATTGATCGATCTGGGTGACTTGACGGGCAGAGGTCCAGGGCTTGTCTCCCAAGGATGATGGCCTCATTGAGGTCCGTCATGTCTCCAAGCTGTTTGTAACGATTGGAGAGATAGAGTGTGACATTGTTCAACGACGTCGATCGATCCGGGTGACCTGACGGGAGAAGGTCGAGGACTTGTTTCCCGAAGATGATGGCTTCATTGAGGTCCGTCGTATCTCCAAGCCGGTTGTGACGATCGCAGAGATTGCTTGCGACGCTGTCCAACGACGTTGATCGATCCGGGTGCCCCGACGGACGAAGGTCGAGAGCTTTTTTCCCGAGGATGATAGCCTCATTGAGGTCCGTCATATCTTCAAGCCGTTTGTAACGAATGGAGAGATAGGCTGCGAGATTGCCCAACGACGTTGATCGATCTGGGTGCCCTGACGGGCGAAGGTCGACGGCTTGTCTCCCGAGGATGATGGCTTCATTGAGGTCCGTCATATCTCCAAGCCGGTCGTAACGACCAAAGAGACAGGTTGCGACATTGTGCAACGACGTTGAACGAAGCGGGTCCCCTGATGGGCAAAGGTCGAGGGATTGGCTCCCGAGGATGATCGCCTCATTGAGGTCCGTGATTGATTTAAGCAGGTCGTAACGATCGGAGAGATAGAGTGCGACACTGGTCAACGACGTTGGACGAAGCGGGTGCCCTGATGGGCAAAGGTCGAGGGCTTGGCTCCCGAGGATAATCGCCTCATTGAGGTCCGTGATTACTTTGAGCCGATGGTAACGATTGGAGAGATAGACTGCGACAGTGTTCAACGATATTAATCGATCTGGGTGTCCTGACGGGCGAAGGTCGAGGGCTTGTCTCGCGAGGATGATAGCCTCATTGAGGTCCGTCATATCTCCAAGCCGCTTGTAACGATTGGAGAGATAGGCTGCGACATTGTTCAACGACGTTGATCGATCCGGGTGACCTTCCGGGCGAAGCTCCAGTGCTTCTCTGAAATAGATACCTGCTTCCTCGATGTCCGCTATCTCCCCTAGATGGTCACAACGATGATAGAGATGACTGGCCAGCTCAGTCAGCGACCTCCATCGCAGGTGGTGACCGGGTGGGCAAATATCCAGAGCTTGGCGATCAAGGACAACTGCCTCGCTAATGTGGTCCGCCCCGACCCCTTTCTGAAACTTCGCGAACGCGGACTCTGCTCGTGAAAGTATTTCATCGACTGAAACAGTCGCCTCTCCAATGGAGTCCGTCTGGCTTGCTTTCTCATGCTTTGTGAAAAGAGACTTTGCTGGACATGAATGTCATTTCACTGCGGCTCTTCTCGGAAAAAGTAAGCACCTTTGGATTTCATCTTGACTAGTACTGAACGTTGGGATGGGGACTCGTCACGTGCAGAGAGTTATTTTTGTTCGAGCATTGCTGCCGTGAAAAGCAATTTTGTTCGAGCCCACACTCCACTTTCTTTTCGATGGAGTCCGTCCGGCTCGCGTTCTCATGCTTGGTGAAAAGCGACTTTGCCCGAGACCACCACTCTTTGGCTACGTGAATGTCAATTCAATGTGACTCTTCTCGCAAACAAAGGGAAATAAGCACCTTTTGATTTCATCTTGTCTCATTCAAGGTCACCTAGGATGGGGGAAACAAAAAGTTGACTCGTGAGAGTACTTCCCATGATGAACCGTCGCCCAAGGCGACCGTTGAGTTCTCAAGTACACCCGGAAATGTTTTTTTTTTGCTTGCATGTATTCCTGGACGTCCTGATTGAGAATCAAACATGTCTTCACTCTATTCGGTAATGGCTTATTAGTCACTAGTCATGGTGGCCGACAGTGTACCCGACACGCGTGTTCCCGCTTGCTCGCGCTGGCCACACCGAACTCGCACCTTTGCTGTGGTATGTATTATAAGCATTACTCACCTTGCTAAGCAAGGTAACAAAACAAGAAGTTGAACAGTCAGCCATCTTATCCGAGGACTCTCATGCGAAGATACTGAGTTACTCAGCATTGATCTCATGTCAAAAATGTATATAAAGACCAGCCATTCCACCCGAATCCACCCACTTTCTCTACCAACATCATGTCTCTCTGCAAAAAGTGTATCTCAGGTACACCGCCAATCGTCGCACCCTCGATCGATCGCTGATCTATGACGTATGCAGGTGTTCGCCACGACGGAACCCCCGAAGGTACTTACCCCACACAAAATCCCGTGCGCATTCCGATCTCACCCCTTTTGTCCTAGGCAAAGTCGAGGTCATCAACGGCATCAAGGCCTACGTCGCAAAGCCCGCCGGTGCATATCCCGAGGACAAGGCTGTCCTCCTCCTGCCCGACGTCTTTGGCATCGAGCTAATCAACGCTCAGGTACGTAGTACCATCCACAGCAACTTAGTTCCAATCGCCAACGAACACGTAGTTGCTCGCAGATGACTTTGCCAGGAACGGGTTCCAGGTAAGCGGATGCACCGTGGACATATATCTCAACGTGACCCTCCGAAACAGGTTTACGCCGTAGACTACCTCAATGGCGACGCCATCCCCGGTGACGCTCTCAACGTGAGTGCCGTCAAGTTTCCTCCCGTTCGTGAAACCAACCCTTGTGTTTCGTAGCCTGGTGGCAACTTTGACTTGGGGGCCTGGCTCGCCAAGCACAGCCAGAAAGAGACCCGTCCACCGCTCGACAAGCTTATCGAGGGACTCAAGGCACGAGGCATAACACAATTTGCTGCCACGGGTTACTGTTTCGGTGGTAAGTTCGAAACGACGACTGGATGAAATGGACGGACGAACTCACGAACCCGGGGACTTGACGTACGACAGGCCGCTACGTCTTTGATCTCGCATTCGACAACGTTATCAAGGTCGCAGCCACCGCACACCCTTCGCTCCTCAAGGTTCCCCAGGATCTCGAGGTCTGTCTTTATTTATATTTCCATCTCCCAGAGTTATTCCGGGAACGCGCGAACCGATTCTCACCATTTCTTCTATCTTTGACAGGCCTTTGCCAAGTCGAAAACCCCTCTTCTGATCAACAGTTGCCCGGTTGACTCGCAGTTCCCAAAGGAGTCCCAGGCCTTGGCGGACAAGATCCTCGGTGGAGGATCCACGAGCTCGGAGTTGTACCGACGAGAGTACTATGAGGGCTGCGAGCACGGCTTTGCCGTCCGTGGGGACCTCTCGAACCCACAGGTCAAGGCTGGAAAGGAGGGTGCGTTCAAGGCGACAGTCGAGTTCTTCTTGGAGCGCCTGTAAAGCTATTAAGAGGCCGGGCTCTAGAAGTAATAGAAATCGCAACGAGGCATTAGGGTAGACTTTCAATGAATTCCTGAGCAAGAGCAAAGCAAGCTAGAACGACAAATACAATCATAAACACATCTTCGTACCTCCTTTTTCTCTCGCATCACCACGCCCGGTCAGTGGTGGAATAACCTGAGAGACGTGTGACAAAACACTATCCCATGCTCGTCCGCCGCCTTGATACACTCGGCGTCCATCACGCTCCCACTCGGCGCAGCGAGGTACTTCACCCCGCTCTTCCTCGCCCGATGCACATTGTCCGCAAACGGGAAGAACGCATCACTCGAACACGCCACCCCATCCAACTTCGCAGCCCACTCCTTCACCTCCTCCTCGCTCAACGCCCCAGGAACCTCCCCGAACTGCCCCTCCCACTGCGCCCGCTCCCCACCTTCGAGCACCTCCCCACTCACGAACAAATCAATCGCGTTCGCCTTTTCGGCACGCTTCACGCCCTTTTTGAACGGCAGCGCGAGCACGCGGGGGTGGTGCCGCAGCCACCACAGGTCAGCTTTGCCCCCCGCGAGTCGGGTGCAGTGGATCCGCGACTGCTGACCCGCACCGAGTCCGATGATCGCTCCGTTCTTGGCGTATGCTACACTGTTCGACTGCGTGTACTTGAGCGCGAGCGTCGCGACGAGCAGGTCCGTCAACGCTTGAGCGGGCAGCTGTGGGTTGTCGTTGGTTCACGGCGTGACAGCGGGTGGGACGAACTTGCCTCCTTGTTTTCACCAACGACGTTGGAAAAGAGCGTTGCGTCGATCTTGGTGTCATTTCTGCGTTGTTGTAGGCTGATGCCATACACTTGACGCGTCTCGATCTCGGGAGGGGAGTAAGCGGGGTCCATCTGCGTCCGCACGGGATCAGCGAAAGATGTTTGGCGAGAACGAAGAAACGAGGTCACCTGAAGGACGCAGTACTTTCCTGCCTTCTTCTTCTTCAGCACCTCGAGGGCATTGGGTTCGTATCCCGGGGCGATCACGCCATCGGACACTTCTCTCGATATGATCTTTGCAGTAGCGAGGTCGCATGGCGCAGACAGCGCGATGAAATCGCCAAACGAGGACATCCGATCCGCACCTGGGTCATGTCAGTCGAACCCGCACCGACCTGCTTTGCATCAGAGTTGAGACTGACCTCGCGCACGGGCGTATGCACAAGCGAGCGGCGTAAGAGGCTCTTTGAGGTCATCGACTCCGTAGACCTGTTTCTCGACCTCGTCCAATTCAATACCCACTGCAGCACCAGCGGGAGAGACGTGCTTGAACGAAGCAGCCGCTGGGAGGTTCAACGCTTCCTGAAGTTCCTTGACCAACGCATACGAATTGAGCGCGTCGAGAAGATTGATGTACCCCGGCGATCCACACAACACTAGTCATCGACGAAACGTGAGACATCGCACGACACGACACGCACGCACGCACCTTTGAAAGGCAACTCGCCCTCCTTCACGAACGCCTGGGCCGGTTTCTGGTGCGGATTGGCGCCGTACCGCAACACGAGCCTCTGTACCGGCGGGCTCTCGGGCGACGACGCATACTGCTCCCTAAAGTACGCGCTGATCGCGTCGTCGTACCTCGCTGTCATCTCGAACGCCTTGAGCGCGAGACGATCACGCAACGCCTGGCCGACATCGCCCGCGCCCGCCTTCCACGCGTCCAGAAACGCGTCGTAGTCAGCCGGGTCGGAGAGCACGCACACGCGCGCGTGGTTCTTGGCTGCCGCGCGGAGGAGTGTGACCCCGCCAATGTCGATCTCCTCGACTGCGTCTGCGAGTGTGCAACCTGGCTTGGAGATGGTGGACGTGAAGGGGTAGAGGTTGCAGACGACGATCGCGATCTTGGAGATGGCTTGTTCGGCGAGGTCTTTCTCGTCGGATGGGATCGAGCGTGCGAGAATACCTTTGCAAAGTACAGAATCTCAGATTATCGTTTGGTCGGGAGAGTGCGGAATGGCGGTTACCTCCGTGGACGGCAGGATGCAGTGTCTTGACGCGTCCGCCGAGCATCTCGGGTGCCTTGGTGATGCTCGAGACATCTCTAAAGCATGTAATTTTAGCAAAAAATGTCGATGGGAGCGAAAAGGGACGTGCTCTATTTTGATGTTGGCCTCTCTGATCTTTTTCGCGGTGCCTCCCGACCCGAGGAGCTGGACGCCTGCGGCACTGAGGCCCTCTGCGAGCTTGATCAGTCCAGTCTTGTCATAGACGGACAGTAGCACTTTCAAGGACGTCAGCGTTCAGATCCAGGATGCGAACGAGGCGGTACTACCAATAGGCTCGGACATGGTTGGTGGTCACTGATCAAGAGAAGTTTTCATGATCTAGCCAAGTTGCTTATCTCGGCCGATCAGCGATCATTAGATTCATTACAAAACATCCGACAATCCGAGCTACAAAATACAGTAACCCAAAGGTATAAAAAAAGTCAATACACTAGCTATCTCATCGACCCTGCACGCCAGCCTGTGTGGCCTTGCCTTGAGCCATTGGCATCTGTGGGTGTCCAGGTTGCATCCCCGGCGCTTGTCCGTTGACCACGCGTCCCAACCCAGCTGCCCAAGCGGCAGCGTACTGAGCCGGCACCCGTCCACCAGCCGCCATGTAGGAAACGGGATAGGTATACATGGCATACTGTGCCATCATTTGCTGCTGGCCGTCCATCGCTTGACCCTGAACACCCATGTTCTGCTGTTGATTCTGAGGAATGTGCGTCGCCACCTGTTGGTGTGGGTTTCCTTGTGCGGTCATGGGCCGGCCCGGGAACTGAGCGAAATTGTATTGGGTAGGTATGGCAGGATGCGGAGCGGCTTGGCTCATTTGTGCTGAAAACTGACCCTGGCCTTGGACCTGGGATTGTACTTGAGTCTGAGCTTGAGCTTGAGCCTGAACCTGGGCCTGAGACTGAGCATGCGCTTGTGCTTGTGCTTGGGCGGCGGCAACCTGGCTCATCCTCTGTAGTTGCATTGCATAGTACTGCATACTGGCTTGATGAGCAGCTTGAGTCTGAGGAATCGGTGCAGGAGGTTGTGCAACTTGTGGGGGCTGGACTTGTGGGGGCGTTTTCTGTGGTGGTAGAGGAGTTGGAGTTGGATAACCGAGTTGTGGTGTAGAGGGTTTGGACTGAGCGGTACTAGGTGCCACCTGAATAAAGTGGACTCCACCAGGATTTGCACGAGGGTCAGACGGAGGAAGTTGCGAGCCTGCAGCCAGAGGGGACGATCGAGCAACTGATTGTGAGGAGGGTGGGCGAGGAGATTGGGTGTAGCCACGCTGTGCAGGTGAACTGACGGTCATTGGTGTACCGACGGAGTGTTGATATGATGCACTCGGTGGAGCGGGCGAGCGGGTGTGTACTGGAGGTGATCTCATGGGGGTCTGAGTCTGAAGCTGGTTGACAACAGGATGAGGAGCGGGAGTCGCGGTCGATCGTGGGTTCTCGGGCGTATTTGGGTACGGACTGGTCACCGGTTCTTTCTTGACTGCCCTCACCTTCGGTGTATTATTCGGAGGCTGTGGAGCAGGAGTAGGTGTTTGGGAGGTGGTGGTATGTGACGGTTGGACAACGGGAGGTAGAGGTACGGGGGTAGGTACGGGGGTTGAACGATTAGGTGGGTTCGCAATTGCCTTTGCAAGCAACGCTTGAGCCTCTGCCTGGCGTTGCTCTCTCACCCGTTTCATAACGTCCAATATATTGTAGCTGGCGCCGGATGATCGGTCAGGTTACGGAAGAATATCTGATAAACGACATACCTTGGCACGTGAGAGCGATTCGATCTTGGGTTCATGAATTGCATAATCTTGGTGCGTCTCGCCTTCTCCGATTCATCCTCTTCTTGGGTAATCGCAGCAATCTTTCGCTTCAAGGATACGGGAATAGATGGTGTGGATACTCTGAGTGTGTGATTGGCAATGCGAGTGAGATGCGGGTCGGGATCCAGGCACAGAGGAGGTGATGTGTGCAACTAGAGGAACAAGTCAGCTCTGCCACGAGTGGAAAAGATGACGCATACCAATATTTGCGCCTCCACTTCCAGTACCTGGGGGTCCGTGAGTTTGAAGCCGGTCCGTTGATTCATAAGACATAGGTCGGCCCAAAGGGTTTCATCGTTAGGATGTAGGGTAACGCGACTCTTCTCGGGCTTCTCTAGCGGCGGGTCCTTTGCTCTTTTGGGACGGTAGTCAAGAAGTTCGACTATCATGCAACCTGGGACAAGAAATCGAGTCATCCGGGGAAGATCATGACATGGTATGACGTACCATCATAGAAAGGCACACCAGTAGAGTCGAACAGTTCAAGATAGTCCACTGGTATACGGTGTGCTCGTACGTCATCCAACAATGACTAGAGCGGAACGGTGAGTGGGAAGAAATAGGGAGTGTGTTGTGCGCGTACCGCGACGGGGTTGTTATACAGAAACTTTGAGCCACTGTTAAGTGTCCAGTATTCCGGGTAGAGGTGGATGGAGAAAGAGGGCGGGTCGGACTCATACTTGTCCAACAGCTCTTCCGCTGAGCGCGTGATGTTGTAGCCCGTCATGTCGGCGTTCAAGTCGTCGTCGTCGTCGTCGTGAACGGTGAGCAAAGGAGAGACAACCGTGCTGGATGCTCGACGCGTCCGAAACGGAGGTCGAGGAGGAAGAGATGAACGCGTTAATTAACCACTTGGACGATTCCGAGTCGCCGGAAGGTAGTAGATTATCTAAGCAAAGCGTTAAACACCCGTGGGAAAATAATGAGATCATCAGAACTACTATGCAGGACCAGCTCAAGGAGGCCAGTACAAACATTAACAAGAGCGCTCAGTACTTATGTTAATTACAGTTGCTACCATTCTTGAGGGACAAAAACCCTTCAGTGCGCCAGATAGCACTGTCCAACCTTCTTGGCCAGACTCCGAAAGGATCCCCGTATCGGAGTATCTTCTTTCAAGGACTCCAAGGAGCCGGGTTGCAGGCCCCTAAAGAGACGGATGTCATCCGAGATCTGAAGTTACTTTGTCGAGATCAGCTGGTTTGAACATCCATGTCCTGGTTGGATCACTCGCATGACCCCAGCAACAGGCAGTCGCGCACGATGCTTTTCGTGCACTCGTGAATCTCTCGGATTCACCACTTCTCGTACCATTCCTAACAGAGCCCACGTTTCTCGTATTCCTGGTATCATACATATTGGTACGTCACTCCCCCTTCCTTCATTCCGCAGATCTCATCGTTCTTGTCAGAATCCGGACGCAATTCTTGCAGATCTTGCATCGATGCTTTTATCAAATCTCACTAGTTCATCTTCGGCATGTGCTGCTCTGCTATCTTTAGAGATACAGGTTATCCCGTTGATCTCAGCTACTTCCCACTATCCAATACAGTCAAGGTCGGGCACGTGCTCAGCTCCTCTGCCGTACCCTTCCGTAGACCCACAGCAAGTCCATGCATTACCACTGCTCGTAGACGCTTTCTCCCAAGCAGCAAATTCTGGTCCCAATTCCGAGCGAAAGCGAAAGGGTGATCTTCATTTTTTATCCAGCGTATTTGCTAATGTCAGCTCAGTGAGTGATTAATTTCATAGTGTGGCACTCTCATATAGGCCCCCTTTATTTTCAGTCGCCTTCTGGGAGGCTTTTCTTTTTAACTCCGAGACCCGGCGATGTAATGAAGTCTGAGAGTGCACTGGAATACCCGCTTTCCAAGATCGTGCCATTCACTGAACACAGTGATACCATTCGAAGAGGTGGTGTGGCTTCTACGATAAAGTGAGTTTGATCATGGACCCTTGATGCCACTAACATGTTTTCATCAAGGAACTGTGCTTTTTTGGCCTCCGCACACCAGGCCCTATTGTCGCCTGATACGGACGTAGTCGGTGTGCCACCGTCAACCACAGTTGCACCAGGAATGGATGCACTGCCATACATTCTGCTCCCTCTAGCTGGTCCAGAAGAACTCGATTTAGAGGTGAGATTTCTCGCCCCGTGGGTGCAAATGATTCTTTCTCACCGGATACTCTTAGGAACAAGACAAGCTGCCCTCTGCGTTGCAGTTCCTGCCTCCTACCAAAAAAAGGGAACCTGATCCAGCCCTGCGCTTAATTCACGTCGAAACGCTGCTCTTGTTGTGCACGACACGTTGGGGTCGCAATTTCTTGCGAGGTCACGGTGTATATGAAATCATCCGTGCGGTTCATTTAGAAGAAACTGCTGAAAAGGTGCGCCATGATCTTTGATACAGTCGGACGATTCCTGAACGGTGCATGAACAAGGTGTCAGAACACATTGAACGATTGGTGCAACTTATCCAGGGCTCAGAGGGTCCCGACACTGTCGGCGATCAAATAGACTCCACAAGCACGCCAGTGGAGGGGCACGAAGATTCCGATGACGAAGACAATAAGATTGAAGAAGTTTAGATATACTAATCGAGTACATGCCTTCAATCCCATTGGCTTCTCCTTATCACGACAATTCAGGATCCGATGATCGATCGTGAGGGCACCTTTTACGGTCCTGCGATCATAATTGGCATCGAACGCAATGCTTCCATCATTCGACGTGCAACGTGCGCGTTGGCAATGACGATGTCCATTGGGGACAACGCCCCATAAGTGAGTCGACAACGCAAGGGATGGTACGGGAATTCTCAAGAAAGTTTTTTTTCTATGCCGACAATAGCTACGGCTACGTACGGTGTTACCGCATCGGGTGACTGCCAGCGATTGCCACAAGTTGACTCGGCCTGAACCGCAAACTACGTCTTTTTCTGGGCGTGAACCTACCAAACGGGTATACCAAAAATGGTTGAGTGTTGGATCTTAATTATCTGCGCCCATTAAAGTTTATGCCGGGAGCCACCGACCTCAATGGCCGGTCGGTAACTCCAGGCCGGTATTATTCCTCCGTAGTTCATACCACCGTTGTCACCAAGCAACGTGGAGTGGGTAAACCGCGGCGCCTACCACCTCGCAGCGCTGCCATGGAATCTATCCAAATGACTGGCAGCCTGGATCAGGACAAGGTTTGCTTCCGAATTGTCAGAAAATGGGCATACCATTTGAACGACCGCTTCGACCACCATGGTGGGTAGGCGACGTCGTGCAGCGTACCCGCCCGCATTGACCAATCAACGTTGCTTGATCGTTGAGCGGCATCATGACTCGAACTGTTAGAGTCTAGCCGAGAGCTCCTGTCAGGCAAGACCCGGCGACTCCAGGCCAGTCCTTCGACGACTCCCATGAACATCATGTTGACAACGGGCCCCTCATTATACCGTGACAAGGGGCTTGTGATTTTACGGTCTCTTACGAAAACCCGTTGCCGACGCCCTGCATGCATACAACTTATCGCGAAGTCCCCATCCAGATCTGTCACGGATTTAGCCTCGACAGGAAATTTCGTCCCGGTCGAAAGAAGAGGGGGGCACCAAAAAGAAACCGTAACGTAACGTGGAAATTTCAAGGATGGCGGAAATCGAGTGCAAGTCGAACTCATACGTCCCCAGGCAACACAGAAGGAACGCGCACTTCATTTCTACGGTCCGCACGGCATGTATTTTTCATTCTCCTAGGACAGCCTCACCCTCTTCACGGTCACTCACAATTAGGGCCTGGAGCCCGTTACGCACTCCAGAGATAGGCAACTAACTTTTTTTTTTTTGTTCCCGCTGGTATGGGCAGTCTAGAACCTGACACATGCGTCCGCCCATGACATCCCATATGGCACGATGCAATCCATTTTCGTTTTAGGTTCCAAAAGAAGGAAAAGGAAGAGAAGAATATAAAAAAAAGGCAACCAATCCCATGTCAACCGCACTGGACCCCCCCTCCAATCCCAGTTCTCGTACGGTAGCGAACTGCTCGAAGAGGATGGCAGTGTTGTTGTTTCGCCGGTTTCCAATTTGCCAGTGGGAGCGCTAGAATCTCGACTGATCGGATATTGAACTGCCTGGATACACGGACTTCCAGAAGGTCGTTCAAGGGACATACTTGTACATGTGCAAGATGCGGCGGTTGGCCGACAGAGGAGGAGCATCGAACTCTACCTTGATGGATGCCGTCCTGCCGGGTGACTTGCCCTTGTGTACGCCACGGCTTTCATAAACTTGATGGGCCCAAAATCGCACTCTCGCTTGTTGCGCGCAACACGCCACGACCAGGTTAAAACGCTATTGCCAAAAGGTGCGTGTGTGTGTGTGCAAACGCACTTTATGAGTTGCCTTGTGTGGACCGACTGAACAGCGTCTACAGCGCCACCATCATCATCATTGCTATAGCGGAACGAAATGGAGGGAAAACGCGCCGCTCGCGCGTGTCGCGTTCCGCGCCTCTCCCAGGTGCTGAAGGGCCCATCATGCACAGCGGCGGCGAAAACCGACGTGCAACGAGGATCGTTTTTGATGATCATATTTTCCTGCGTTATCTGTTAGCCGAACTAATTCGGCTCCACCCATGCCAGGTTCACTGTGCGTCCTCCGGGGAAAAAAAAAAGGAAACGAAAAGAGGCAGAGAAAAAACAGCGAAATCGGGGGGTAAAAAAATGCCTCGGACTCCTTGCTCGTTTGGGCGTTTAACTAAAAAAATTCAGGGTTATGACGTCCTGAACGAAGCCCTGTCCCTGCAGGCATCGTTCGCGACTAACTTAACTTTGTTCCATCTGGCGCCTAGCGACGAACTATTCCCCAATCGCGCCCTGAGGACCGTCACATTTTCTTAGCACATGCCTTTTCTGGACTTTTCGCCCGCCCTCACCGGTCTATGAAAGACACGCAAGTAACGAGGCAGTGATAGGTTTCCAGCCTTGCCCAAAACTGAATGGGTTACGTACGATCATATGTCATGTCTTCAAGGTTAGATTCCTGATATCACTTTAGTAAAGCCACCCGGCTAATTAGCTTCGGAACTTGGCGCGTTGTCCTAAAGTGCCTGATCCTTGCGGAGATCGCTCCGATAAGCTTTGAAAAAAGGGCCTGGTTTTCCAAATCGTTACGCAGCGAATACGTTTTTTTTCGCCAGCTTTTGATCAATCGGTTCGCAGTTCGCCACTGACACGCTCTCTATATGCATTCTACCAGATCGGTGTAGCATTTAAAGTTAAACCCAACACTCCTCTCGTGCGGTGCATATCACAAAAACAAGAGTCCATAAACCGTCCGGGCCAGCTTCCATCCGGGCGACATGAGAACAACGCAGGAGCCTGCTGACCAAGATTACGAAAGACCAAAGTCCTCTTTTTTTCCTCTAACCCCTCCTCCCGTGGTCTCCAAAGTCACTCCTACGATCCTGAGACCCGTAAGAGTCTTCGTCTTCGCTCCCCCCGCTGGAGAGCGCGCTCGGTTCGTCCATGGTGTGCTGCGAACTCTGACCAACAATATCGCTGGTGCGCGACCGTGCTTCTCCTCGCGCCCTCTTTTTCAACTACGAAAACAGCAAAAAAGGAGGCAGACGTCAGGCAGTGCAACAAGTTCATGTGAAGATCACTAGTGTGTGACGTACAAGTTTGGCATACACGAGGCCACATGCGTTGCAAAGCGTTCTTGGGCCTTTTAGTTATCCCATCAGCGCACATGTCGACCGGGGATAAGACGACCCAGAGTAAGGGCTTACCGAGTGGCCCACGACGCCATTCAGGCGTTGATGTCGCGTTGCATCCGAGACATGTTTGACCGTCTTGTGTATGTTCGTCTCCCTTCTGTACGCCAAGCGAAAAAAGGGAAAACGAAGATAGAGCGAAAATATGTAACAAAACGAAAATTAAAAAACGTTGATTAGCACCATCCGATACGTTGACAAAATGCATCCGCGGCACTACTTTACCTGTCGTTTTGAGGCTGGCGCGTCCTTGTCGGCAACGCCTGTCACAGGGCGAACATCGGGGTTTGGCTGCGAGATCGCGGATTGGAGCACTTGCACGCCGTAATTCGCGGACTGCAACATGCGTTCTATACTCTCAACCGGCGGTAACCGTGAGGCGGTGAACGCGCCACCCGCCAGCATACCTTTGGCGTTATCCATGATGAGTCGATAAGAGTCCTGCATCTAGGGGAGGGGAAAAAATGAAGTGACGAGCCCTGAGAGTATCAAACTCGTGATTACCTTGGCGAAATCCGGACCAGCTCCTGTGGCGGCAGCGGGGGCAATCGCTGGTGAGTCTTTTTCCCTCCGTCTGGTCCGCGGCGGAGATGAGTTGTGCGAAGAGGGGGGAAGCGGTTGCGAATACCCGCTCTCCTGCCTCCGTGGTTCATGGGGTGGCGGCAGGTTGTTTGGGGGGAAAGCACGCGCATCTGGGGTGGAGATGGGGGGTGGTGCGTCAGGCCGGGGGGCAGCGGTGGATGTATAAGTCATCTCCGACGTCTGCATCGACTGGGAAGTGAAAGGCTGCGAGTATTGCTGAGACGCCCATGTGTCTGGAGGTTGCCATTGCTGCTGGGAATGGGCGGAAGATATGTTGTACGGAGCCGATGGGGAGTAGGCGGCCGCGGAGGATGCATACATGTTCGGCTGTTGTTGCGGGGACTGTGTCTGAGACGTGTTTGAGCGCACCGCCCGCGCCGGAGGTTGAGGTTGGGCAGGGGGTGTCGTATGCTCGAACGAAGGATTGGGGTATGTCGGATAGTCGTAGGAAGAACCGGTCTGCTGATGATGATACATGGTAGGAAAGGGAGGGGTGGAATTGTCGTTATTGGAGACACGGTGGCCGAGCGCGCTTTTATGGGGGAGGTGATATCGCAGGGACAAGGCGAGTGTGTGCAAACTCGGAACGGCGAGCCCGTGATAGGAGATGTTGGTATGCTTGACACGAGGCTAGCTATAAATCCGAAATGAAGGATGAGTGAGAGATGAGATCAGCATTGAAGGGCGTTCATGATTAGCTTTGACACCACGCAACGATGAACTGGGCAGGGAGCGGTGCCGCTCCTCGCGGCCGATATGGCTGCGAAAGGTGAGCGTCCGAAGGCGGAACGGGGTGTGTGTTAGATGGGAGAACGAGCAGACGCTCACATTTTTACGACACAGCTAGGGAGGCTCCGCAGTGCTGCTGGTCGTTGGTTTAAGTGAACAGCATCAAAGATCAGCGAAAAGAGCCGCGAACGAGCTGAGGTGCATGAACACAGACTATAAGTATTTGATTCCGCTGTCAGTTGTCAACGGCTAAGAGTAAACTTGGCAAGTGTTGGTTGGCAGCGGGGGAGCGTCGGAGGCTGATTGCCTGAATATTTTCGATCTTGACCCGTTCGAGAACGGAAAGTTTTCATTTCACGGTCGATTCGATGCGAGTTCACGACAATTCCACAGGTCCGTCTGATCGACTTGAAACCCCTTTTAGAACTCGCGAGGAGGCCGCACTGCACCCAGCCCGTCCATTATGAACCAAGTTATGTATCCAAATGTCCGTCTATTAGAGATGTCAATATGATAATGACAATTGCGACTCCTTCATATCGAAACGAGCGACCGGTCGTGCGATTAGTAAAACGTTATCCAGATTGTAAGTGACTCTGCCCCTTCGTCCTCTTGCTGTCCGGCCCCTCTCCCGTCCTGCCCACCCCAGAGACACTCTCCTCGTCCTCATCAGACTCCTCCTCCTCCGAATATTCATCTGTTTTTGGTCTCCCACTCCCCTTCGTGGCGCCAAGTCCACCCGCAGCACGCTCCTGCGCTCGCCTCCGCCGGCGTAGAATCTGCTTTCGGTCCCGAACCGCGCGGCGATACTCCAACCCGTCACCATAAAACAGCGAGTACTCGCACCGCGGACAGATCCACTCCTCCGCAGGTTTGACGATCTGCGCTTTGGGCGTCGTAATCTCCTTTGTGCGCCGACGAGAAGGGAGCTCTGCGGAAAGAAACCGAGCAGGCTGCGGCCCTACCGAGTTTAGGGTGGACTGAGCTGGGTTGACGTGCCCAGAAGAGGAAAGGCGAGAAGAGACGTAATTGTTACGGTGGTGCGGGTTTGACGCAATCGCGAGCGCGTTACGCTTTTTCTTCTTGCTCCCGCGAGCTTTGCCTGATGGGGACAATTCCGAAGGGTCCGCTGATTGGTCGCCACCCAGAAGCGGGGCCTGTATTTTTCCTGACCGTTTCGTCCGAGATGCTCTGCTGGCAACGAGTGCTGCCTGGTTTGCTTCCGCAGCAGCTTTAGCAACTCTCGCAGCCTGTCGCGCAAGTTCGGCTTCGAAACGGGAGCGGAGTGCGAGCACTTCCTCTTTCGTCGCAACAATACGATCAGAGGCTAATGATAAAACCCGAGACGGATGATCAAGCTCCACCGTCAGCAGAAGATCAACGGGATCACCACTCACTCGCACTTGGAAACGTAAACGTGAACCGTGTGGTCGGCAACGCAGCACCCTTCTGAGTCACGGTCGCCTGCGCCACTGCAGCACGAGCCAACCGAGGACCTCGTCGACGAGACAGACGCACTTTGGGCGGAGCGGAGTCGGAACCGAACATGGTACTGACGAAGGGTAAATGCGTGGAGAGTGCCTGATCAAGCGCAAGCGCATCTCCAAGTGACAAGGCACCTAGGACGGTCGCGAGCTGACGCTTTCTGTGCTTGAGCAGTTCCTTGTGCTGCAAGCCTGCGAGCGTCGATGGGCTAACCTTGCCCTTCCTCGACAGCTGGGGTGGGCTGACGAGAACGTCCACATCTGAATCCGGCCTCCCCGTCACCGTCGACAGCACACCATTGCCCATCATATCTTCTTCTGCGCTGAGTGGCAGGCTCACCTCCCTCCCGTTTATAGACCCAGACATGTTTGTCGGGACCTTTCTCTTCTTCGTGTTTCCCGGCTGTTGCAGATGGTCTATGTAATCGCCTTCGCTGTGATCTTCGTCCTGCTTGCCGCTCGATCCCAGCCCTTCGGCGAGCTGCTGGTAAACGGCACTCAGATCAAAGGTCTGAGAGAAAGATCCAGAGGGATTCCCGTCCAAAACCTCGCTTTCGATGCTCTGTGTGATATCGCCACCGCCGAGCACGGAAGAGTAATAGGACTGCAGGGCCATTTGAGATGAAAGAGAGTCGGTATGCGCGATGAGCTCCTCTGCGAGTGATTCTGCACCACCAAGCAAGTCGGCCATGGGTTGAATGAGGTCGTCTGGTTCAGAGACGTGTGCGGCCACGTCTGATGTGCGCCTGCGTTTAGGTAACGGCTTGAGCCTCCTCAACGGCAGAACTTCCGGTGCCTCGAAAGCGGTGGGCGAAGAACCTTGGTGATGCAGCATCGTCGCAAGATTTTTTTTTTCGAAGCAGACGCTGTCTGATCCACTGGAGAGAACAAAAGTGAAGTGGTAAAGAAACGCAAGCTGACGTGTAGCCGAGGCTGGTCTTTGTCGTGAGACCAGGGTGGCACTGTGTGATATTCGGCAACTCTCACTGAAATTACAAGTCTAGGTGCGTTGACATTGAATAATAAGAAAAAGGAGTATTACGGTACATGATATGCGATGCTCTAACAGTAAATAGTGTCTCGTGATGCTATGGAGGGATATCAAAGTAATGTCCGACTTGCGCATCGCAATGCCAATAAAAGATGGGGTATCGCGAAACGAAAGACTGACACCAAGGATAGAATGTGTAGCTGCTCATGGCTACGGCCTGCGTTTATGTCTATAATGCGGATGGAATGAGACGATGGCGGCGCGTGCTGAAATGTAAAACGAAAGACGGTAGAAAAACAAACAAACGCGCCAATGAGACTAGAAACACAGTCAGAATAAGATAGGCCGTAATCTTCATGATGAGCAGATGCAACGAGACAAATCCGTTCGAAAGAGCAGCGCAAAGGTTGGAGAGAGCGAGAAACAGACAGCGAAAACGATGGGACCGGTGTATTAAATAATGGTTTTCATGAGACCGGACCGATTATAAGCTTGAAGGGCCGTGTGTGAGGAAGAGTGAGCGACGGCGAATGTTTGCAATGTTCATGGTTCTTTTTTTACCACCAGCTGGACCCACCATTGCCGTAACTGTTTCCGCCTCCACCATAACCACCACCACCACCACCACCACCACCACCAACAGATGGTCCCCCTCCATATCCCCCTCCCCGACCACTGTATCCACCATAGCCTCCACCACCATTGTAGGTGCCACTTGATTGGCGGTAGTCCCGGTTACCAGCACGGCCTCTCCCTCCTCCTCCTCCACCACCACCTCCACCTCCACGACCGCGTCCTCGGAAACTGGTACCAAAGGTCGTCTCCTGAACGACGCTTTCTAACCACGTAGGAGTTTCTTGATTGGCTTCACGGAGCAGCTCAACCAAGTCCCTGACGATATTCTTGTTGCCGCGGTTGAAGAAGGCAGTGGAGACACCTGTGTTGCCCGCACGGCCTGTACGACCAATGCGGTGCACATAATCGTCGATGTCAGAGGGCAGATCATAGTTGATAACGTGGGTGACGTTGGGAATATCGAGACCGCGAGCGGCAACAGCAGTAGCAACGAGAATAGGAGTCCGTCCGGTGCGGAATGTTTGCAATGCCATTTCACGTTCGCGCTGGGAACGGTCGCCATGGATGGAAGTAGCTGGGAGATGGTTTGTCATGAGAAAATCGGAAAGCATATCAGCCATCCTTTTGGTCTCAACGAAGACAAGGGTTAGACCACCCGGAGGCTCGGATGCAAGGAGGTCAAGCAGAACAGAACGTTTATCGTTGTCTTCAACATACTCGATCTTCTGCGTAATGTTTTCCGAGGTGGACCCTACACGCCCGACAGAGAGGAAAACGTAGTCTTTGAGGAAATCCCGGGCAAGCATTTGAATGTCACGTGGGAAGGTTGCGCTGAACATTAGGGTTTGACGATCTTGAACGCCGGGCATATCCTCGCCTTGCACGATGCGCCTGATCTGGGGTTCAAAACCCATATCCAGCATGCGATCGGCCTCATCGAGGACGAGGTAACGAATGTTTGCCAAGCTTATGCGACCTCGCTCGATCAAGTCCACAAGACGTCCGGGAGTGGCGCTGAGCAGATCGCAACCACGCTCGATCAGACGCAATTGTTGGCTGATATCGGCACCTCCGTACACGACGGCGGGGCGAACCCAGGAGCGATAAGCGAATTTACGTGCCTCCTCGTGAATCTGGCTAACCAATTCGCGAGTGGGAGCCAAGATCAGAGCGGTGGGGTAGGCTTTACGTGCGCGAGAGAAGCTCGCGTTGGGTGGTTCGGCAGGCGGGGCACGGGGCCCAGAAGCAAAGGACGCGGATAGAATAGGGAAGAGGAAACCTCCGGTTTTCCCTGAGCCCGTCTGCAGTCACACGTTAGCTGACAGATAATTATCGGAAGGGTGTAAACTGACCTGAGCACAGGCCATTAAATCTCTATTGGCAGCAACGATGGGGATGGAGTACTTTTGCACCGGAGTCGGTGTGGTGTAATGAGCGAGAGAAATATTCTCAAGGAGAATGGGGTCAAGTGGTGGGTTCGTGAAAGCGACGACTGGTTCAGGTACTCCTGCACCAGTAGCTTCGACGGGGATATCATCGTATTTCTCGAAATTGATGCCAGTATGCTGCTTGGAAGGGTCATCGGGGTCTCCAAAGAGCTCCTTCTCGAGACGCATGTTGCGGGACCCGACGGCGTGAACACCATTGCGCCACACGCCGGCACCAGGCGTATCGCGAGGGCCATCTCCTCGGCTCTCTCTCGAGGTCCAGCCATTTGAAGAAGGGCGACCTGCCCAGTCATTTGAGACTCCCCCACCACGGGGGGAGCTAAACGCACTGTTCCCGAAAGCAGCGGGTTTACTCTTATCGTTTTGAGCACCGCGCAATGGCTCAAAACCACCGCGGGGGGATGCACGTGGATCGTTCCAGCCGGACCTGAAAGAGCGCCGGTCAGCTGCGGAGTTGGGTGGATAAAGATAGCGTGTGACCGACCCATTTGTGGATGGAGCAGGGGATGGGGTGGAGACGGCGCGCTGCGCACTCCTCAAGTGAGGTGGAACATATGCAGAATTTGTCCCGTTGATGATTCCGAGAGAAGCTGTCTCTAGAATGAGTACGATATATGCGGTGCGAACGACAAGTAAAACCGACCAAACTGAGTCTCGAGACTTGCGTTACCGTTTACAATTCCATTGGTCATATTAGAATGAATGATTGAACTTCAAAAAGTCCGTTTTTTTTTTCTCTACCAAGTTGTGTTTGTGGATGATGGAAGAAAGGGAAGAAGAGACAAGACACACTCACGAGATTGGAAAGTGAAAAAAAAATCGGATGACAAATATTCCCACGACACCATGGCTCAACCACCTCAGCGACCACCGCAGATGATGCCGGCTCCTCAGCCAGATCCAGTTCTGCAGGCTCGCATAGATGCAGATTTTTGTCAGGTCGACCTCGCCATCGGCGGACCTGGACCGGCGTTCGCGTTCTGCAACAAGCACAAGGTCGAAAAATGTAGCCAGTGCGATCTAGACTTTACCGGTCTCAACCGCATCTCCAAAATTTTGGTCACAAATCCAAACCTCCGTTGTCCGCCACCTCCAACCGTAGTCCAACAAAAGCTGACACAAGCCGTGACAAATACCAAGGACGAGGGAAACGTGCGCACACGCTTTGTCATACATACGCTGCCACTCATATGACAGTACATAGAACCTCTACAAAGCCAATAAATACAAGGAGGCGCTGTCTAAATACAATATGGCCGCAGGCATTGCTATGCAGCGTCCACCTTGGGAGGGTTCAGCGGTGGTTCGAGAGGAGTTGTCTACTATCGTCTCAAACAGATCGGCGACCTTATTTGAGCTTGGCGACTATCTCGGCGCACTCGCTGATGCAGAGACCGTCATCACCGTTCGCCGTAACTGGCCAAAGGGTCACTTTAGAAAAGCAAAGGCACTTGTCGGCCTCGGACAACTCGAAGAAGCCATCGAATCTATATCCCTAGGATTGCAGTTTGAACCGAACAATGCGGTAGGTGCTAGTGCTTCTACTCAGCTTGCCCCCAGTTTATCCCTGCCCAGGAATTGAATGATTATATGGCTGAAATCCGAAAACTTGCCGAATCCCGTGGTCCCGCAGCACCAACCTCTGAAGGTACGATGTCGCCTTCTCGTGCACAGCGCTCATCTATGAACTCGATTGCTAGACCCGAGTCATTGAATGCACCAACAGCTTATTCTTTGATCGACTTTCTCGGGCGACGTGCGCAGCGTCCTTGGACGTGTACAGCATGCCCACGGTTTGCAACCGAGGCAAGAGAAGCATATTGTCCAGCCATCGGAGTTGATTCTTGTACACTTCTTTGCCTTGTCGTCCGACAAAGATACACAACTTTCGCCACCCTGGTTATGTAATTTGAAGCAGTGCAGTGCGTTGTGAATGGTAACTGAACTTCTAGCTCATGGTATGTCCCAGGTATGTCAGCCTGAGTATCTTGCACAGGGATCGTACTTCAACTCTCACGGGCAGTTTGTTCGCGGCCGCGCCACGATCATACATGAATGCATGACATATAATAATCTCGTAACATGGCGTCTCCTCCGGGTTCGGCGTCTACAAGCCCCCGTCGCCGACCGGAAACTTCCTCTCCAACGAATCCACTATCACCCAACATACACGCGTTGGCCTTCCTGTGGTGGTCCTGTACGAATAATGAGGCTGTGCAACTGGCAAGCCAGCCAACATTGCATACTTTTCGAAGCAGAATTCGAGTCCAGCTGGTGTTTTTCTTGTAAACATGGCGCGGTCGGCCATGATATCTCCATTTGAATGGATGGCTGGCAAGTCCTGCCTAGATATGGAGGTGGAACCGGCCATAGAAGATCACCCCCGGGCAATTACCGGGTGGGTGATACGGTGATTCATCGCGCTAGCTGTATCCACCGCATCAACTGCAGGTGCCCATAATATTCAAATAGCGTTTTTGACAGGTACAGATTACAGTGTGTGCGGTTAAGAGTCTATGCCGGCTGCGGACGAAGCCCGGTTCGGAGTATCTTGGTTTGTGAGGTATAAAGACCAGGGGGACGAGCATTCAAGCCAACTTTGTTCTCTCTGACTCCCTGGTCGCTGGTAAGATTGCTTTTCTCGCGTCCCTCCCTTGGATGTTGACTCCGGTCGCAGCCAGCTCAACACGACACGACTCCACCACACCACCAACTTGCAACATATGTTTTCGAACACTGTAAGTATGCTTCCCGAGGCAGGGATGCAGTCCACTGAGTCTCGTTCGCAGGACGTTCTCTGCCGTTCTCTGGCCAGCCACCGCACGGTGCATAAAAATGCGCCTTATGGCAAACCCAACCCCACCATCTCTCCCAGACCCACGCAGCCACGTCCCCCGCGGCCGACCAGGCCAGCGGGCACCACTAGATAGATACCAGAGGGAGAAGAAGAAGGTTCTCGGCGCAGAGACTCCGATGCGCCAAGCGGGCTTTTTGTTCCTGATGTGATCGCGTGAAATGTATCCTCCTTCGTTTGAATGAAATTTATCGCGCTTGGTCGTGATCCACTATATCCTTGAAAGCAGATTCGTTGACCGGGGATTGAGTGTGCTGGGAAACCTGGCAAGTACTGTAAGCATAATCGGACGGCATCGGACGCTTCCCTGTTCAGGCTACGGTCATATCACAAGTTGGCGGGGGTTTGTGATATATGAAATCATAATGAGACGCTAACTCATGTCCGGCGTCGCATCCGGGTCTCTCTTGTGTTCCGCAGTGCCTCCGTCAATTATCCGATAGAAAAGACGGATAGGAGTCATTCATTAGAACAAAGTCTAACCATAGTGGTATAAATTACCCTGCGAAAGGGGTAGCAGAAACTCGTTAATATCCCCCAATGACCGCAAGGCGGAAGTATATACTCAGTGTCAGCCTAGCTAGGGATCCAACAGTCCCATTGATAGTTATATCGATGGCTGCGCCGAATTGACCGGTTTCCCAGACGCTGACCGTCGGTACCCTTTTTCAAGTCGCTTACACACAGATCGAGCACGATAAACGCTACCGTGACAGAGCCACTCGATTGCCCATCAGAACGTTCCTGTGACGTTTATAAACATCGAAACCGACATCAAAGTCGAGCTCCGTTCGGGAATAAACGCCATGCATCGCCGCGATGGTATAATAATGAACGACCCAAGGCTGCTCGCCTGTCCAATCTAAATGCGGAATCCGATGGGGAGAAAGAGGGCCCCAGGGAGGGAGACTCCCAGACCCCAAACTTTACTTCCCATCCACTTTCGGGTTCTTGCCCGAGGTCGACTTTGCGTCTCCGTCGGAAGCATCATCGATCTTGAGATCTGCGAGAGAAGTGGCCGGAACTATGGGTTCACCGCTTTCCCATCCTTCTACAGGTGTACGGTCGGCATTCTCAACCCGTATAAAGTGCTCGGGGGACAGGAAGCCATGGACATCGCCCTCTGTCAGGACAACACCGTTCTCGGAAAGATGGAACTTGATTCCCGCGTCGAGTGCTTTTTGCACGTTCACAAAGATCAAGATCTCGGAGGATTTCCGCATGCCTGTGTGCGCGTGACGATCACCTGATGACCAAGAAAACGTACACTTACCGCTTATAACATTGCTACCTGGGACATTTTGTGCGAGATGAATGTGGTTCCGATTCATTTTTGACAATCCCTGGGTAGCTGAGAAAATAGTTCAGTAAACGGGCGGCGGCAAGGAAATGGGCCAACCTATGAGTTTCCAAGCTTGTTGTGTCGTACCATGGACGGCCATGGGGATGTCGGATGCTGATAATATAGGTTGTAGATCGACCTCGATATCCTAGATCATACGTTAAGTATACGACTCGCGGAAGGTTGCGAAAATGCCAGAACCTTTATAGAATGGCCTTGATTAGCCCGTATCCACCACTCGTCTACAGTAGACCCTGACGCTTGGGGCTCGAACAAGAGATGATATCGCGACTTTTGATCACGCTTCACGATCTCCTGGAGCTGCGAGAACGTAGCGTCTCTGAACATGGGGTTCGAAAGCTGTCTGAGAGAGTGAGCTCGATCGATCGCCGCTGTGTAGGTTTGTGGGCTCACCACATCCGAGACCCTCGCATATCCATCCCGACGGATGTTCAAACCCGCCTTTTCTGCGCCATGGCGAAGTAACCACGAGAGACTCTTCGAGATTCGTACGTCCGGCGAGTCTCTTGGATGTCCGCGCATTTTAGTGGGAGGCGGACCTTTTTTCGCTGGCTTGTCTTTTCTGGCTTGGGTCCGTTGTTCCTCCATTATGAGTAGCGCGGACTCGAAAATTGTCTGGTGGGTGTGTGCTGGTGATCTCGGTTAGTTTCATTATGGTGACTAGTTACCCAATTGCACCCGAAGTGTGAATTCCACCCACACTCGTCACCAGCGCTAAAACCTGGTGAATATCTCAGACTCGGCTGCCTCATGTCGATAATAGACATCCTGCCGCAGTCTTCGTCAACCCAGTGGCCTACCGCCATCACTTTGAAGCACTACAAGACTCTCCAGAATGTCTTTCTCCCATTCCTCGAGGTGGTCAGGTTTCAAGGAGTACATCTCACAACCTCGCGAAATTCGTCACTCGCTTTCCTCTAGCCGGCCGGCCAGTGTGGCTGGCGAAGAGGTTCAATCTCCAGGACGCAGCACGGTTCACAGCTGGAGTCGGTGGGCGGGCCAGAAAATCAGAAGGAACACCGAAGACATTGCTACCATCGACGAGATTCACCTCTTTCCTGGTTGGGCGACAAAACGGCCAAGGAAGATCCCCGGCGGGCATGAAGGTGAGTCACTCGATGATTTTCTTTCCGATTCGCGTGCCAACGGCCCCTGGGTCTGTGAACAGATGCTTTCGACGTCGTGTTCCACGTCTCTGGATTCGCAAGGTCTCGAAGAACGCCTGAATTCCTGAGTCGCTCGCAGCGTGCGTTTCTCAGGATTGCCAGATGTGAGGATTTTTTTGGCGCTGGAGAGGCGCTGAACACAGTTGACCATCATGATGATAGCCTTTGCGTCCATCCCGAAACACCAAGCGATCCCGCACACACGAAACTCTCAGGAACTGCAAGACTTCGAAGCTCGTCTGAATCTTTCACCCCGACCCAGCGAAATTTCCGAGGACTGCGATGTCGAAAGTCTGGACGCCTACTTTCGCAACAGTGGGAACCAAAGCCAGGAGATGGACGATATAAATTTCGCTTCTCAGTTGCCCGCAGATAGCGGTATATCTGCTGAAGTAGCGCGCATGCACGAGAACATGGAGTCTCGCCTCAAGCTGTTCTGGGCGTCATCATTACCATCACGGAGAGTTCAGTTCTCCGTTTTCCTACGGTCACCCGATCCTCAACCCCACCAACAACAATCACTAGAATTACAGCCTCTCCTGACGCAGGAGATGCTGACTCGATCAGATGGTCATTTTTCAGGTACATTCACGCTAGACTGGAAAGAGATCTGCACACAACCAGTGGGCACCCATATTGCACTCAGTCAGACACACGCCGTACATGAACTGCTCGTGGAGGCACGTGTTATCAACACGGACCGCAATCCACACCTCCACGAGACCCCTACAACCATGATGCATATACCGATATGCTATTCGACTCTGCGTGTCATCTCCGACATTGATGATACGATAAAGATCTCGAGAGTGGTGGACGGCGCACGTGCAGTTTTCAACCAGGTTTTTGTCAAAGACTTGGAAGATTCAGTCATTCCTGAGATGGGAAAATGGTATGATACAATGTGGAAGCGCGGAGTTCGCTTTCACTATGTGGTCCGTCTGCATCTCCAATTCTTCGAGCGAATACTTACCTTTACCGACAGTCGAATTCTCCCTTCGAGCTTCTCCCGCTGATAAACGATTTTATCGGCATTTCGAAGCTCCCCTTCGGTTCGATCCGTCTTCGCTCCTATTCAGGACGGTCGCTCTTCGATGGTCTTCTATCAGCACCAGCAGCAAGGAAAAAAGCAAATGTCGTGGAAATTCTGGATCATCTTCCGGATTCAAAGTTTATCCTTGTCGGAGACTCGGGAGAACAGGATCTGGAGTTGTATGCTGAGCTGGCTGACGAGCGGCCTCGTCAGATCGCTGGCGTATTCATCCGGGATGTGAGCGCCGTTGGCCTCGAGGATCCAACTGGCCCAAAGGCGGGACTTGGATTGACCAACTCGCCAATTCAGCACAGGTCGAGGGGGGGTACTGTGCCCCTCCCAAGCAGCCACGTGTCATCGTATGCGCTGCCGAAACGTGCGGCTTCGGACATGAACATTTCCTCTACGCACCCTGGCATGGTCCAGGTTCTTCGGCAAAATACGGAGGAAATTCGTTCCCCCGCATCGTTTTCCATGGAACCTTTACCCGACCCCAAAATCGTGTCCCGCATGTCGGAGGAATCGTATAGTTCCTCTTCTTCTTCAGGTTCTTCCTGGTCCCCGAGTTTACGACCACGCCGGCCGGTTACGGAAGCAGAAAAAAAGCGATGGGAACTGCAGAAGCGAGTGGATAAGGCGAGGTTATTGATGCCGTCGCATGTCGTGCTGAGAGTGTTCGAGAACCCCATGGAGTGTGTGGAGGCGGACCATATAATCGACGAACTAATCGTTAGCCAACATTGATCTTTCCTTTTCTTTTCTTTTTTTTCCGTTCTTTTTTTTTTTTCCTTTCTTCTGACCGGTCGCTAGACACGGCCGCCGAGCTGGCCGTGCAGGCGTAAGTCTATGCCAATTCAAATTTTCCGTCAAGGGAATCGCATTACGCCCGTTAATTATCTGCTCTTCGTTGTTATCATGGGTTTTACTTCAAATGTAGACGTGAATTGATGACCCTCTGTCTGTCCTCTATTGGTTCGTTTCATGAGTAATAAAAATTACTCAAGCATCACACACGTTCCCCCGAGCCCCACGGAAACACTCAAAAAGGTATCGAGGTCCTCTGTTCATGGTTTCCAGTTGACGCTTCGTCGTCAGACGAATCCGAAATGGCCCAATTCTGTTCTCTTATTCTCGTACACGGTATCGTACACACATGGGCGAGTTGGCGACAAATAGTAAAAATACACCAAGCAGCGGAACCGGAGTCATGGCGGAGGCGCACAAGTACGCCTCCCGCTAGTAGTTCTTCTGGGTCCCCTGACGGTTGGAATTTCCGCCAGCCTGGGTTATGCCTACGCTGCTGCCGCTGCAGCCTGTGTTCGTTTGTTTGGGACCCGCGACGAGAGTGCTTGCATCCCTCCCCCAGTACACTCCTTTGATAGCGGCTTTCTTGTGGGGGAAGACGTCGCCCTGATCGATGGGTTCAGTCTCTGCTTAGACTCCGGATTCTGAACCAGCTTACCTTTGGGTCGCGCATCGTGTGCAGTTCAGATGTGATGACGTCGTTGGAAGATGATATAAGTGGCTCTACACCTGCATATGAAGGAAGGTAAGCGTTGACAAGGTCGAAGAGAGAGATGTCCGCTGACCAGCTAGTCGCAGGAGGACTGTAGGCCGACTTGACATCTGCCTGCAACAGAGTGGCTTCTCTTTTATACGTACGCAGCTGTTGCATTTGTTTGGCGCTCCGTTCTTGATGACACTTGGGGAATCCCTGCAACTTGACAAGGCAATCCCTGAAAGCGCTTGTATCAAGAACAGGGAACAATCGAAACGGGCATTCGGCATGGCACGCATGGCAACTTGTGGCAATGATCCCAGTTTAACACGCGGTGACGGTGCGTCGCCGGCCTGTATCACGAACCCTCGACCAATGAATTAAGCCAACTATTGATGACGATAGCCGGCGCTCGTACCCACGCGATCATCATGAATCGAATGTGCCTGACCCACCGCTATGATTTTGTGTCTCTCCCTCGAATGATATGAACGAGAAGTCGGAGCGTCGGAGAACCCGTCGACCGTTCCTTCTCGTAAGCCTGACATAGTTACGGTGTACGCCCAAGTTGTGAGAGAAGTCCTCTTTCGGCCAGCGCCCCAATTCCGAGCGCTTGCCAGTTTAGAACGACAGAGTTGAGTTTGATGCCCCCTAAACTTGACCACCGTTGACAGTCTTCAGATTCGTGCGGCTGTGGAGTTGGTATGATGAAATGGCACTGTGGCAAGTCCGCATGCTGCAAGCAGAAACCTCCAGGAACAAAAGGCTTCTTGATGATCGAATACTGATTTTCCCTGAATCCGGTGACTTCTTGTTCACCCTCTCACCCTCCTCTTGATGTATTAGTTATCACCTCTCCACAACGACGGCCATTGGTGCTGATGGCAAAAACCGGTGTTATTCATCAAGATGTCCTAACATGTTTAGCGACGACCAGCGTGAACGTACTCACACAATGTCTCATTACCAAGCGCGATCATTTGGAAAATAAAGGAGTTAACAAGATAATCGCGGCAGACGTCGTGACTTATTCCAGCCAACAACGCCTGTCAAAACAATCGGGATGCGATGTCCCCCGGTCGGAAACGAGATGGTTTTGTCGGACGGCGTTTGATTCCTGCAGGACGCGAAGACATACAGACTGCGGGTCAAACAAGATACTTGATACGGGGAAAAGATGACCGAGATTCATTCGACATGGCATGCGGAGACTGATCATGGACTCCGACATGAGTGCATCTCAGCCAAGGGGCACCTCGAGGCCCCGCGGCATGCCAGCTGCCGGTAACAATCGATCAGCTGTGCATGATTGAGCAGTAAGAACCTTTTGTTTACCTAGGTCACGCGCTGCTTCCTTTCCGAAACGAGCTCCTAAGGAGATAAGCCAAGTCGGGAAATTCTGCCATTGCTGTTGGCACAGGGAACGATCGGCTGGATTTTAGTCAGTCAGTCAGCCAGTCAGGCTTCATCCAGAGCACTCACAGAAGCCATCGCTTCGCCCAAGCCAAGTTGATGGACACGCCTGTGTTCTTTGCGACGCGATTCCGGAGACGCGGAGTCCCGCATAGACGAAATGGCTGGTGATTGTGTAAGCTGCCGGGTATCAGTGCTACACCTACTGCGCATCTTGCTGGGGACACCCGCAAAAGGCTGAATCAGCGACTTTGCAGCGCATGTCAAAGTGATAAGACCACTGAATGTGGAGCATGCAACGTATAATATACCTTTTACCGTGCTACGATAGGACTCACCTTCAACAGACAATCTGCACATTCAAAACAGGATCAAAGAAGCAGCTAGTTGAAATTGGCTGCCAGCTTCACGAGGTCCCCAAACTGCTTTCACCTGGCATAAAGGATACGTTATAGTCGTCGTCTTCAGCAAATTATCCCGGCTTCCATATCACCTACTTCATCTCTGCCGCTATCTAAGGCGCCAACGATCGATGCGAACCTTGCGTGCCCTTTCGATTTGATGCAATAGCGTGGGCTAGGCTAGAAGCACGAGGTAGAGGTGAGGTAGCGCACACGAGACCGCAGATATCGACTTGCCATGTCAGTATATTCATCCTTTCCAGTATTCCAATGATCCGGTCGAGTTGTGGGTCTCATGATGACTTCTGCGAACCGTTGAGTCCACATTGATGGGTGATCCCCATGAACGAAACTGCTCTGTTTCAGTCGATTGCGAAGGTCGGGATCTCGTCTATCGCTTTCATGAGGGCGTGTACGATAACGATCAGGGAAAGAAGTCGATAGCATGCTGTGGCACTCCCGCTAATTATTCACTAAAATCCAGTGGCCCTTCGTTTGGTTTTTGCGTAACCCAGCCACCAACCAAACAAGAGTATTTTGGAGATGAGTCAATTCGGAAATTTGGAATTGCCTATCTTTTCCTCCCTCCCCTGCAGCCCTGCAATCTGATACCTGTGGAAAAAAAACCACCCATTGAGCACAATGGTCATGAAGTGTTGTCGTGGTACTTACCAATGTACACAGAGCCGTGGGAATTTTGAGTAGGAACCCGCCACCAGCCAATTGCTCAGCTGCAGACTTGAAGTCACGCCACGATCGACGGCCAAGGCAGAGCCTGAGAGAGAAAAAGGTACGTGACCGTACGTCCAGAGTCTGACAGGGGCACTGGCAGTCTATCAGGCGGAAGATCATAATTATTACAGTTGTTTGCATTGCCAACACGCAGCATTTACATGCTACATTACCCGGGACGAACGCCCGGATGTTGGCACACTGGAGTTATCTTCAATAGGAGTTCATCGATGTGCCCTTGGTGCAGCTGTTGATCGATCGCCGAAGCCGCAGAACTACAGTCGAATCGATTCCGAGTCCTCGTGTAACCGACACCTCGCGAAACCCATGCACGGCGCAACACAAGACGGGCCGATCTGCCGAGTCTAGTGGCAAGATGGGGTCCCATCTCGATCCAAAGAGGTCGTTTGCTCTAAGTTCAAAGCCCTGCGCACTAGTATCCTCGACAACTCTGTCCGTCACGGTGTCGCTCATGGAATGCCTTACGTGGGCCGTTGAGGGACCGCATCTACTACCTGGCTAGTTCTAGGCGCGGGCGCGGTGCAGCATCGGAACAACAAAATGATGAATCATGATGAGTACTACAAGCACACCGGTCGCCTAACAAGAGCTTTCGCCGGCTCGAAAGCCACACCATGCCCATTCAGTCTCCACGATAGACAAATACGATAGCGCAAGAGCCTTTCCCATACGCTTTGAAACTCTGGGAAGCGGTCGCGAAGCCCAGACTCCCGTAGCATCGATGACGGTCGCCATATGTACTGCTTAATAAACATGTAGCCTACACAACCAGAACAATCCGAGGCAACCATACAAGGATACAGACTAGACCAGCTAGACACGGTCCGAAGTGCACTAGGCAGGCATGTGATATGTACGTACAAAATGCGTTGATCAAGCGGAACACTATCAGCAAATGAGTTCATGGTCCTCTGGAGCGCCAACGCTGCTCGAGTGTGATCCAGCCGACCAGATTCATCCAACATATTTCGGTAAAACATAGTTTGTCTGGACTCTCCTCGTGACGTCGTCTCCGACCGTCATATGAAGCAGAGAGGTAGACAAACTCCGGGTTTTCTAATTCGCATCCCTTGATCCGTACCACGGTAAAGCGGCCGTCGACCTCCACGACGGCCCATCGTGGAGCCCAAATGCAGAGTCAAAGAGTTTCTTCCTGTTTGGGATGCCGTGATGGGCATAGTGAACCCACTCGCTCGTACCCAGCTCCTTCGAGACAGGGGACATTCTGAACTATCAAGGCGGATGAAGGTTGCGAGTCCATGAATACGCTCAGAAACGATGACCAGTTCGCTGCCGACGGAGAGGAGCTCGCTTTCGCCTTTAGTTGCCTGATCTACATCAAGGAGTGTATCTCGCCATCCTGTCCTGGGCTTCCTCGTGCTTGGTCCAACAAGACAATTGCTTTTTGGCTGACACGAATGTCATTTCAGTGATCTTCTCGCAGACAGAAGAAAATTAGAACCTTCGGATTCCATCTTGTCTCACTGAGGGTTAACCTGGGAGAAACCACTGGGATGTCTGTATGGACGGAGGCACTGGAGAGAAGAACGTAAAATTACACGTCGTGCAAAAATGTGACATATACCGTGTCTCCGTCAGATGGGGCCCAATCGCTACGCTCAGTTGACTTCCACTGGGTTACTAATACATGAGCTTGATCCGTTCGGAACAATGTTCGACGTTCACCAACTCCTAGAAGTTATGGGGCACAGAAAAATAAAGGAAATGTGTCGGCAGAGAGATCGCTTCGCGAATTCGAATGCCAGGGTTTTGAGACGCCGTCGTCACCTTGCTTTGCTGCAGATGGCTAGAAATATGTTGTTGCATGGTCACCATATAGTATTGGTAGCGGCGCTCGTAGGCAACAGCCCCTGAGGCCTGAAGTTCCACATGATGTTGATAAGAGACAGCACCAGCTTTAAAAGTTTTTCGTGGGCAATGTGTCATTAATGTTCATGCACTTGATCAGGTCAGTATCATCTATGAAGCACAGGAATACTACCTCCGTAAGAGGCTAGCGCTGAACTTCGCACTCGTTCACCCTCGCTCCATTCATGCGCGTCACTAGAATCGGTGGATCCGACCAACTGCCAGCAGCATGTAGAGTGCAAATTGAATCTTGATCGCCCACGCGGAGAAAGAACGATAAGAATAGACGCCTCTGAAATGCTGCACTGAGGTATTTCGGACCGAACGGTCTCTTGTATGGTGCCTGCATGAACAACTAACCCGGTAACTTTGAAGAAGCGCCCTCAGGCTAGATGCTACCAGGGCCACGTGATGGTGTCACGCTATGTGACACGCCTTTATAGCACACAATGCTTGCCGTCTTGTCCCTTCACCGCATCCACGACCACGGCAGGGACTCTGTCGTTGCCTTCAGGTAATTGCTTGTCGAGGTCGGTCTTATCTGGCGGTCGGCACAAATATATCTGACCTGCGTTGCAGCCTTGTTCTCTTTCTCCTACCCAAATCTTGATGAATAACGCCGCGAGGAGTTCACGTCGCACCAACGTTCAGCGACGCCAGTCTGTGACCATATCGGGCCCTACGCCTCTGCCTAGCCACCGCAGACGCAGATCCAGGTCGCCTGACCCTCTGCCGACCCAACTGCAACCCAACGTGGCTCGCAAGCCTGATACTTCTTTTGTCGACCAAAATAGACGAAAGAAACCTGGAAATCCACCTCTTCCGGCCTCGGGTTCCAGACCTTTCCTAGTGGCCATCGACGATGCCAATTCTGACCGAGGACGCAAGTCCAAGGTAAAACCCCGTTCGCATAATCGACAATTAGCGGAGAACGCTCCTCGTGCGAACATGCCTCATGCGTCAGAAGCAAACGGACCCTCTACCAAGAGGGAGAGATCAAAATCCAGAGAATCAGTCAAGGCAAAGGGGACCGCCTCGGATGTTGATGGATCGGGAAGGGACGCCCATGGCATTATCGACACACACATTGATTATGCCGGTCCCGTCGCCACTGCCGAGTTCGCAAAATTGAAACGGGAGTTGGATGGTTTGAAAAAGGTACGCATACACTCCACTGTAATGATTTTCCCGTTGTTCACATTGTCTCTAGTTGGCTCACGAAAACAAGAAAACCATCAAGCGACAAAACAAGGTAATCCTTTCGCAAACTTTTTCAAAAGCGAGGCTGATATCATATAGGCTATCGAAGAGTTAAAGCAACAGGACAATGCCTCGAAGCAGGCAAGACATTTCGCGCTGAAATCCTCTTCGATGCTAATTTTATTTTCATCCATAAAGAAACTAAAAGAGTCCGACTCACAAATATCTAAATTGCAGACCAGGTCAAAGAAATTAGACGAGGTGTGTTTGCTTGATGGATTACATTTTGATGTCAACTCACATTTCGTGCGACCTCGCGATAGGCAATCACGACTTTCGAAAGCAATTCGCAATGTCAAATATGCATGGAGTTACTCCATCGTCCATACGCGTGCGTTTCCATTGCCTTGCATATTTTCCTTCCTGAACTGTAACAGTCTTTCGCCTTGTGGCCATATCCTCTGTGTAATGTGTCTTCAAGAGTGGTTCCGCAAGGCCCCCGTTATCGATGATGAAATGTATGATGACGAGGATCCTGATTACTTGCTGCGGCGACGCAAGACGTGTCCGTGCTGCCGTACCAAAATACGACACCGCCCAATACCTGTTTTCATGATCAAAGCGATCGTAGCCGCGGTCGCTAAAGTGAGAGGCTCCCAACCTGGCGCGTTGCCAGGTCGCGATGTGGTTTCCAACGACTCTGACCCATGGGAGGGTCTCTTTCCGGATGACGAAGAGGAGATCGATGACTATGGGGCAACCGACGGCGAGGATGAAGACGAAGATGAAGATCCAGACGAAGAAGATGAAGAAGACTCTAGCTGGTACGAGGAGGTATTCAGCTATGGTACTGTAAGCGGAGAAGAAGGCTACGACGGAGAATATACATACCCACAGTGGGAGCCTCCCAGTGTCGTCATCGACGAGGACGACTACCTCTTCGATCAGCTGGACGAAGGCGACCTCGATTGTCTGCGGCGTGGTGCATCGATCGGGATGCTCCAAGAATATGATATGGAGTATCGGCACAGTGAAGGACTCATTGCCCGCGACGAGGCTTACAATCGTATCTGTCTTGGGTGGAACATTCGACTCAGCGCTGACGATGAGAACGGAGAGGTGTACATGCAGTATATCGCAGATGATATGACCGCACGACCGGACAGATGGCACATTGTTGAAGATGACGATGGAGGCTTCGAGGCTTGTCGGTTGGTTCCAGTGGATGATGTCTGTGAGTACCAAGACACGGACACGGACAACTACATGGAGGTGGATGACTTGGACTGAACCGCAGGCTGTTGTTTGACTTTCTTTGTAGAGATAAGGATTGGATGTATTTGTAGGTGTAACCTTGATATGTAATCATGATGTACTCCCTCCAACGGACAGCGTTTCAGACGTGAGCAAAGTCTGATTTACTCCGGTGGAACACAGTGGGTAAGTGACTTCTGTACTGTTGGCTGGACTAGCTCCATGACCATGTGGAGGAGTGTTGGCCTTGCAACCGGCGAGTTCAACGTTCAACGCTCAGCTTTCATTGTATGGTCAAGTTCTGATCACACAGTGAGTCAGGCGACCACCCCGTCTAGTATGTCCATGATAGTCCTCGATAAATATATCATAGACGGCCCGGGGCTAACGGTCGTGAGATCAATGCCTCTCCCCCTTAATCATCTCTTTCGGGCAACACTATCTGGGTGCCTTGATGACACGTATACTTTGTCCAATGGGAGTGTGCCGTATTATCAGCGTTGGCACGTTCACGCGGAGTCTCTATTTGACGCCGAGATAATGAAGGTATGTAAAAGACCTCGGAGATGCGTATGCGACGCCACCGTGTCAGCTATAGCTTGAGTGATGCGTCTCTCTACACAACATGCGCTCAACCTTCTTCGACCATCGACCTGGGCGCTGGAACCAGAACAAACGACGTTCGCCGCTCATGGCTGGAGTAACAAGGACATGGATCCCGTTCCTGCTCGCTTAAGGACCTGGACGTGAGTAACATCATTTCTGTGTCACTAGTTTTTATATGCCTCGCCAGAACGTGGAACTACGTGTGTTATCCTGCTTTCGATACATACAACCATCTCATGTTCTCCCGAGATATCTTACTGGGTGTCCGACGCAACGAACCTTGCGGTGTGGGAGCTCGCCGGTTCTATGCTGGCGATCGGTCTGTCTTGGTACGTTATCGTCCTATCTGGCTCTTCGGGGTGCGCTCAGATGATCCTCAAAGGCGTCAGGCCCTTCCATGCATTGCACTGGGTTATATTATCATTTCCGTAGTGATGGTACTTAACGGAACAACCGGTGCTCGACTCCATGTCGCGTTTCCCGTATTGAACAGGTCCTCGTTCGGCTTTTGGTTTAGCTACTTCACCGTTTCCATTCGTGTCCTTCTTTCCATGTTTTGGTTTGGGATTCAGGTAAGGAATCGTCATTGTTCGCGGTTCTGGTTCCTTTATTGATGCTTCTCTGTCAGTCGTATAATGGATCACAGTGTGTATACCAGGTAAATTTGTGCCATATCGAACGTGGCTTCGCTCGTATGGAAATTAACATTCGTTCAAGATGATAAAAGCTATTTGGCCTTCGATCGCAAGAATGCCAAACTACCTGTCTTCACAATCGGGCATCACGAGTTCAGGTAATGTCGATGGAAAACAAGATGTCCACTTTTTCACCTCTTCTTTAGGCCTATTGTGTTACTTCATCTATTGGATGATCCAACTGCCCTTCCTGTTCCTCTCCCCACACAATCTCAGAATTTTGTTCTGCGTCAAGGGCGTGATAGTCCCGATAGCCTGGCTGGCGATGGTCATCTGGGCGTTCGTTCGAGTCCCACCATCCAGTGGTCTTTTCTCTGAGCATGCAGCTATCACTGGACCGCTGTTTTCTTGGAGCTGGTTGAGTGCGATGAATAGTGCACTGGGAATATATGCCAGTCTGTCTGTCAATATCCCCGACTTTACTGTGAGACGCACATTTTCGCCCGTTGTGTATGGTTCAACTCATCATCATGCCAGCGTTATGCGAAAGACGAGAAAGCGTAATCAACTTTGCTTGCTGTTCGATATGGTACTCACGGCACGTTTGACAGTCAATACGTCCAACCCTTGATTATCCCTATCGCATTTGTTCTCTGCAGTTTTGCCGGCATTGCGGTCACGAGTGCGGGAGTCCAGTTGTATGGGGAGGTCCTCTGGAACCCCTTGCTGCTCATTGATAAATGGGACAACCGCGCGGCCGCGTTCTTTGCTTCATTTGCGTTCGCTCTCACGACTATTGGAACGAACATCAGCGCGAATTCCCTTGGGGCCGGAAATGACATGACAGTTCTATTACCCAAGGTATGTTCCTGTACCGATATGCAACCTGTCCGTCGGGGTTTTGACATGATCTACAGTATATTAATATCCGACGTGGGCAAATAATCTGCGCTCTCATTGGGGGCTGGGCCCTGTGTCCCTGGGAGATTCTAGCCAAGTGAGCTTATCGTACTGAGGGGATTCCGCAACTGATTGTAATATGGAACAGTGCTGCAGGATTCATGACCTTCATGAACGGCGCCGCCATCTTCTTGGGTCCGTTTGCAGGGATTATGGTCACCGACGTATGTATTCTATGCGGGAACGATGACGAGTCGCGGTCTGATTATCGTGATGTCTGCAGTTCTGGTTGGTTCACAGAGGCAAGGTGGACGTTCCTGCGATGTATGATCCGAACGGCCGATACAGGTACACAGGGGGATTTGTGAGTGTCTAAATCTCTTCACACGATGGTGTATCTGATGTTGAACCCAAAGAACTGGCGTGCGGTCCTGGCAATCCTTGTCACTGTAGTACCGACTTTCCCCGGTCTCGTCAACTCCATCAGTCCGACTGTCGCCGTAGGATACGTGACTCATCTGTTCGATATTGCTTGGATGTATGGGGTAAGTCGGAAGACGCTGTCACTCGTCTGTATTGACACGCTTATGCTTGACAGTTTGTGGTGTCGAGCGTGGTGTACTATACCACCTCTACGCTGTTCCCACCACGGGATACGTTCGTAGAGAAGCTGATCTCGGCGGACGAGGTTGACGTGGATTACGACCGTGGAGTGACGCCAAGTCCAGACACGTCTAACGAAAAGGCTGGAGATCTTGAGAAACAAGCTGTGAAGGTTTACGTAGAAAGTACTAACTAGACATGGGCCCGGGAGCTTTCTCCAGGGACGTGCTTGCCAAGGACTGTTAGTGAGTAGATGGTCAGCCGAGTCTAGTCTAAGGAGAGTTCAGACTGTTGTGGCCAGTATGCCATTGATTCGCCGGACTGGAAGTGGGGTGATATTTGCATGTGTGGAAATCGGCCGTAGCCAACGGTGGAAAGACGGGCGGGCGATAGAACTGGTGACGCTCTATGATACTACGCCGGGCGACTACAAGCTAATACGGGATTCGGGGCGCCAATGGTCCATTTCCTTTTTTTTTCCGAGCCCCACTGTAGTACTAGCTTCGTGGAGTTGTTGAGATCAGTGTTACGCATCGATCAAGCTGTTCAGAAAGGTCAATTTCCCGACATTCCTGGACCCATAGGGTTCAGGCTTGCAAAGTAATAATGCGTGTGAAAATGCGTGTGAATAACCAGGTCACCATATTGCCTTCTTAGGACACTTGGGTTGAATCTCGTCTTAATTTGTACATTTGATTTCATGCGTGTTGCCGAACATTGGATTCTTTCTTAATATGGATGTCGGCTTCCTTGTTTATTGTCTCGCGCATGGCCGGTTTGCTCTTCTT
>JBBPOK010000235.1:0-46005 GCA_038091415.1 Leccinum variicolor | reverse complement strand
GTAGATTCCCCTAGCGATCTATCAGCTTGGTGAGACTTCATAATCTCCGAAGCACTGGTGTCTCATTGTGTACCACATTGATATCAGTGTCTACTCTTGGTAAATAATGTGAACCTTTGAGATCTTTCGAGTGATGCTGACGATACCGGTCTCAGTTTACATAGGAAGCTCATTCAGTAATGTCAACGGGTTTGCTCGCTTCTCCTTCGCAAAATGTGACTTGCTCATGCACGCTTACCATTTCTCTTCAGTGTGCTAATTGTCAAGTCCAATGCCCTCTCTGCTCCCTTGTCTAAGGTATGTATGTGAACGCTTCTATGCCCAACAGGGGACTAAATATCTTGAGGCAGGGAATTATCATATCGACTAATTTTGTCTCTGCTGGAGTGGACGTATTGATTTCAATTTTATTCATTCGCTTACTCCTCCGCGAGCGAACTCGTGCCCCTACGTTGAAGAGGTAAGCAAATGCTGCTTGTGTGCACCTTCGAAATTCACTTGTTTGGAAAGCACTGTGCAACTTTTACAACGCCTCACCATACTCGCGGTCAACAGTGGCATCTGGACTGCCACTTTTGCCGTGCTCGACGCCGTCTTGGTGCGTTCCATTCCGTCGCATCGTTCTCGACCGCCAAATGATCATAATATGTGTGTGCGTTCGTCGCACGGCATACGCCTTTAGTTTAGTGCCATGCCTTCCGCCTTAGTTCACACCGTGTTCGGCATGCTGGCTGCCTCGCTATATTTCAATACTCTGCTTGCAAATTTGAACGCGAGAGCGTACATCCAAGGCAAGGTGAACGTGTATAACTCCAGCACGAATGTGTGGCCAACCTTTGTGGTGTTGGATGATAGCCAGGGGGACGAGGCATGTTGAGAAATATCTTGCAGGTCTCAGGTGGGGCTTCACGATGGATTTCTTCTTGGTGTTGCTCAAGTGATTTGGATAGAGGTGAAAGGAACTCAAGCTGCAACACTTGAGCAGGGAGGCGAGGGCCGCACAGCGTCAGGAATCTGGAAAGAGCGGCAGAAATGATGAGCACGGGTAATGCGAAGCTCTGGAGCAGCGCATCGCAGAGTGAGAGAGATCTTTGTCGTTTCATTTTCTAACGAGGATTCTATATTGTTATGTGCGAAACATGGGATTATTTAACTCAGAGGGTTGCTTATTTATTTCTGTCTGCGCGGAGAACAATGAAGTCATGCGCGTACCAGTCGATCAGTTGTTTTCACAATCAGCATCCGTTTTCGCCGAGTTTGAGGAAGGAGGTCGGACACCTTCTCTCAGAACGGTACCCAGATCATTCAACTTCTTTGGTCCACATTTCATCCTCTCTCTGATCCATACCGGCTTGGATAATGAGGGATCTCAACGAAGCCCTTGACCTTGGACGACAAGCACTGCCCCTTCACCCACCAGGGCACCCAGAACGTTCAATTTCGTTGGACAACTTTTGCAATTTCTCTCCACGAACGGTACAAAGAGCTAAAGATATTGACCTCTTCGCTCGGTTTATGCGACTTGGGGATTCCAAAGCGTTCAATATCTTTAGTATGTCAAACAGAGACGAACGATAGATCATGGCTCCATTGACAACGTGATACAACTACAATCGAACATTTGCTACAGGCTTACCCCTTCTTGAACGTTCCTCCGCATAGTCCCTCCACATCGCTGTGGCCATCTCCTCCAGTTTTGTAGCCATCAGGTCACTTGGAGAAGACCCTGCGCAGTGCGTCCGTATACAGGCTCATCGAGAGGCTGTGTATCGTCTTCCATATCCTCTAACTCGGCACTATCGAAAGCACGGATGATGTTGTGAATACAGCAGCACGCGATCGGGATCTGTGTCTGCGTGCCCATGTCATACTCGGGAGGGACAGTAAGGATCGTGAAGCGATTCTTTAAAACGCTGATGATGCGTTCCACAACGTTGTGCAGCTGCGAATGGCGTAAATTGAAGTACTCTCGGTGATTTGCAGGCCTGGATCACTGATCAGCATCGAAGGAAAAAAAAGAGAACGAAACCGCTCACTGGATCTCAGCAGGACCCCACTCAGCAAGGCTGTATCGCTCTCCAAGGTACGGTACAAGCAACTGCGAGCAGTTCGGAAAGTCCGCGTCGGCGAGATAGTATTTTCCGGGAGGGATAGCAAGTTCATTTATAGGGACGTCGCGATGAACCGTTGCGTTGGCAGCGGATACCTCCCATCCGCTGAGGACGTATGTAAACTTCATATCGAAGTCGCAACCGACGAGACAATTCTGTGACATGTCACCCCTCCAGTTTCGAGCCGATGAAATGCACGGAATGTGTGTGCCACCGATGGCACCAACCGCGTCCTTGAAGTAGGGCGAAAAGCGGGGGTCTTCTGCGATAGCGGTGGGCGTTGGATCGCCGATGCTGGGGAGCCTAACATACTTGCGATAGATTTGCCCCGAAGAAAATGCGCCGAGCATGAGCTTGAAACACCTATCAATGACGCGTCAGCGATATACAAACTCGTAAAAACCAATGTACATACTTTATGATCGTTTCCTTTGAGCGCTGGAATCGTTCACCTACATGACGGACCAATGCACCGGTGACACAGGTATATAAGAAAATGGCGAGTTGTTCTTCCACCGTGACATCACTGGTACCATGGTACCCAGCGGCTTGCAGCTCAGAGACGAGGACTCGAAAGACGGATTTGTGAACCCCGAGTTCGTTTCGGATGCGCTCGGGATGGCCTTCCAGGAGTTCCTGGACCCAACCTTGACCGGTGAGGCTCGATGTGTGATACGGTATCGATTCTTCACGCTGGAGGACGAGGGAAGTGACATACGTGACCGTGGCGACCACGATAGGGAGGATATCATTGATTGATCTCTGATAGAGCGCGAGGGCGGCTTACAGCGTTGTCACCCATCTCTTGCTCCTCGTTGTCGATGGCATGGTGATCTATTGATATTAGCACAAGAGCTATGTATCAGGATTCAGGGCTAGTTGTACTTACCGGATTCTTCGCTGTCGTTGTCCATCATAGCATTCACCAAGACTCATCGTGACTCTGCGGATCATCGATGGACCGGCTGCAAGCGGAAGTCTGTCTGGGCTCCGCTCAAATGTTTACCTACTAGTTGTCAATCCTTCCGGAAACTCTTATGAGTCATAGGAAAGAAGGTTCAGGATGCAGATGCGGCTGAACTCACTAGATCACGGAGGTTAGTGAAACCTCCAACTTCTCTGAGGATGGTCTAGAACGTACTGGCATTCTTCAAGTTTGACTCGGGAATGACTGTTCGTGCAGATTCACTGACTTCCACGATGCGGAACCTGATTGTTCTTTGTATGCTGCACAGTGCAGTTGAACGATGAGCGCATGCTTGGTGCTACTGTCTACGAGAGCAGCAGAAGAAACACTCTATTTGATGGTGTTCAACACCTGGGGCCGCTAGAACATAGGCATCCGCTGACGTGCTGCCCGCATCACCCCACTGTCCTTCGCGTTTCTACCAAGGTTCGTTTCCGCCTTCAGGTGCATAGTCCGGTGTCGTTTTTCGCCTCTGTTGGAAATGGTTTTTTTCGACGTTCGTTCTTCGTGTACTCGTTTTGGTTGAATTTGTGACTGCTCCCAGTGCTCCGTGGATACCACCGCGGCTTTGCTGCTGTCTGACTCGAATGTGGCCTGCGCTTGACGACTACGGAGCTGGAGAGTCTACAAGGGATAGCCTCAGAGCTGTTGCGCCTGTGGATATGGGTGTGCTATGTAGCTAATCGTCGGACAGCATTACGAGTCCTAGTCAGGACCCGACCCTATGCTCGATGGGCCGAACCATCTCCCTACGCGAAAGGCGACGAGAATTAGTATGGCCGGCAGATATATTACATTTGCACTGCATGGTACTGGCATCGCCATCTATGCTCGCTATTGTTGCACTGTCGCCTGCGAAAGTTGCTGTATCTGGGTTTTCTTTTTCGAAGGTCAAGAACTCGCAGGACCAGCAAGCGAGCGGGCAAAGGCTGTGCTCTGCGCTTGGTGCCTCTCAGATTTCCAAAAAGTCCTTCCGACTTGGAGGCTGTTTCTGCGCTTGGCGTTATAGCAATCAAGTGGGTTCAAAGTTTACTTCTAGAATTCATGCGAAGTCCACCGATTTAGTAAAGTCGGTCGAGTCAAGGTCCCTATCAACACCGCATGCCTGCACTGCCCCCTGGACCCTCTGACCTTGAATGGATCATCGAGACAAGTTAAAACTGCGGTATTTGACCTCTTTGCAAGGTCGTCAAAGAAACCCACACCCCTCACCATACTACACACATCAGTACATCAGACATTCATGATCCTCACACTTTCCTCCGAAAGCGTCCGTAACACCGTGTTCATGGACGAACGCGGATTGCCCGTGTTCAAGAGCAACACGCCGTTCCGCCTAGGCATCCGTACGACAACCATCAGTCGACAGAAGACGCCGTCGTCGGACGAAGTGCTGATAGACGACCCCACCGATGTCTTCATGGGTCGCATTGATTGGCATTGCATCGGCTCCTGTAAGTTTACGATCGGAGGGACGAAGCTGCAGTCCAACGATTTCCTGCCAAGTCATGGGTTCTTTGGAAAGTGAGAATTCAGCGCGTTAACCAGTTGAGAAGGTACTCACGCTTTGGGTTTTCAGGAAACGTACGTTCACCGGGCCTGATGGTTGTCGTTACAGGTGGGACATAAACACAAGGGACGTTGTGGTGGGTGTTCGACGTAACGTTCCTATCTGATCATTTTTATCTCATTCGTCATCCTTTTTCAGCTGTCGCTCGATGACGAGTCTGGGACCGAGATCGCACACTATCACAGAGCAAACCTTGGTATTATAGGAAAGCGAAAAAGCGCCTACTTGGAGATTGCACCCCAGGCAGAGCACATGTTGGACCTCATCGTCCTAACCTTTATATACGTGGAGAAGCTACGGATGGATAAGGCGAGGAGGCGCCGGGCGGCAGCATCGTCCGGTGGAGGTGGACCCTGATTCGAGTGAGCTTGAGATGTCGTTCCATGTCTTTGTATCTTCGTCGCACATGCCTTTCGTGTTAGCATTCGCATTCCAGTCTGATACCCCACCTACTAAATATCATATATTCTCGACGCTCAATGTATTTTATTGAATGTCACCACTTACTATTCCACAAGAGACCATAGTATAATTGTTGTAATCTTCCATTTGTATAAATTGCATTGGTTCCAAGGATGTAGTGTGCGAGGGAGAGGCCGCCTGGGTTGTCGGACTCGTTCTTCTCCGAGGATTGACAATCGCATTAGACCCAGTCTCGGGACCGCACTGGACAACTTGCAGGGGGGTGATATGGGTGCGGTTTCGAATCTGCGAAGGCTATCGCTACCCCGACCGCCGCCCTTCCAGGGCCGTTCCAACTGAACAAAGTGAAACCCTCCGAGCGGAGTCCGTCGACCTATATTTGATGTCCGACTCACTCAGATTCAACTCCGACAGCCTTTCGTCATTTCCTGTTCGGGGCATCTACCCCTTGCCGAGCTCGGCCCCCGGCAATGACGAATCTGCCCGTACAGCTATTCGATCAATAAGCTTTACCTTCGTCCCATGTCTTCACCAACTCCGGAGAGCATTTCTCTCTCAATCACTTTTCGCGGTACCACGTACGGATTATCATTACCACCCGACGCACCTCTGACGCACCTAGAAGCCCGCCTCGAAGAGCTGACCTCCGTACCCTCATCCCTCCAGAAGCTCTTGTTCCGAGGAAAGAAAGTCCAGCATGCGGATAACCTTACATTGGCACAGATAGGTCTCAGAGACGGGATCAAGGTCCAGATGCTCGGGTCGACCGCCCAGGAAATAGATTCTCTCAACGCGGCGGAGTCAGCGCACCAACGGAAGGAGAGGATCTTGCGTGAACGAGCTCTCAAACCGCAAGTCAAGGTGCGTGTTTCTGCGTATGCGTGAAAAACGATGGCTTGTTCATTATAATGTATGATTTCCATCAAAGGTCCGCTCTACCGGATCGTCCACTGTCGCCTCGACCACATATGTCTTCCACAAGATCGAACCGCTGAGTCACTTGCCAAAGCCGGAGACAGCGCTCGAACGATTAAACAAGCTGTCAAACGATCCAGCTATCCGACACGTCATGCAGAAGCACAAATTCTCTGTCGGTCTGCTGACCGAGCTCGCACCGCACGAGCAACCTCACCTGCTGGGACTCAACGTCGGCGCAGGTCAAGCTATCAAGCTGCGCATACGGACGGA
Organism: Leccinum variicolor; assembly: GCA_038091415.1. Lineage (NCBI taxonomy): Eukaryota > Fungi > Basidiomycota > Agaricomycetes > Boletales > Boletaceae > Leccinum > Leccinum variicolor. The sequence goes on along the minus strand of JBBPOK010000235.1, from coordinate 39,746 downwards.
TGAGTATCAAGGCTTCAGACCCTACCTGGAAGTTCGTCGTGTGCTCTGTCACGAGCTGTCGCACAACGTTTGGGGTGACCATGATAATAATGTGAGATTGGCTCTATTGCTACCTTAATCAAGTTTTATGCTCAAATTGTATCATGCTCAGTTTAAAGAACTCAACTCCCAACTCAACAGAGAAGTGACTGAGTTTGAAGATGCGCAAAAACGAGGAACGCACTACTTGTCGGATTTGCGAGGTGCTTACGAACCTTCTTCGAACGAGGAAGCTGAAGCGCTAGTTCACGTGCTGGGAGGAAATGGAACACCTTTGGGCAACTCTCCCGAGCAGAGACGAAGAAGAGCGTTAGAAGCTGCTACTACACGTTTGAGAAGGGAAGAGGAGGAACTAGAGAAGAGCTGTGGTACGAATAAGCAGTCAAGCGGGAGTTCAGGAAGTTGATCTCGGGTGGGGGAATATGTCACTACGTTTATTTGTCACCTATCGCATATCCATCACAGTTATCTGCATATGCAGAAACGAGGCACGATATAAATATATATATAATGTTGAGCTCGAGCCGGAACGGCCTTGAGGGAAGAAACTTGCAGCTCGGCATAGTCCCCGCTAATGTGAATTTTCCGGTTACACCAGCATCCTTCAGCCATGTGAAAGACACAGAAGCCCAGGAAGCGTTAGGCCGCCCCACTGCATTGCCTAAACAAAGAATACCTCTCCGCGATTCGACTGGGGAGGGGCGTCGACGAATGCTCGAGGTAGGAGGTTCCGGTATAACGAATCCGACTCAACGTGGGGTTCACAGGCCTGATTTCCGTCGCGGATGGCGTCGGACGGCGTCAGCAGAATCACTACATCCATGATTTGCAGACCTTTGAAGATATGTTTTTTGAGCCGATGGTGCTGAGATAGGATGGTGGTGAAGAGCAGCTGAATACTGTTTCCCGTGTAACAAAGCCTTATAATTATATGGTTTAAGTTGGTCGTTTGCTGTGGTGGGAGCAAGCGCCAAGAGCGCATACATACAGGTTTGAACTTTCCAAGAGACGCTTGCGTCTCTTATAGTAGAAGGACTGGAGCGACGAGCAAGTTGACAAGACATTCGACCGACGACATTGACGAGATATACCTAATCAGGGGGAAATCGACCAACCTGTAGTCAGGAGCAATGTCTATCAAAGGTTTGAGACAGATACTAAAGGACCAGGAGGCGATTTCAGGAGAAGCATTGTTCATCTGTACCAAAAATTCGTAAACCACGAGTACTACGGAACGCAAGGGACAACTTTCGTGCCGCCACATTTCACGAGTGCGACCACTCAGGCTTGCGTTTTTCGGAAAAGGCGGCCATACCTAGCATAGCAGGGTAAGCATCCACACGATACAAGCGCCTACCTGAAAAGACGCACCTTCCTTCTGGTCCCGGGTCGCAAACAAGGAGTGGAACAACCTGCGTTCGAACCTCAATCCCTCCGCAAGTGGCAGCTCGAACGCAGCATTGACGGCCTCCTTCCCAGCGGTCACTGCCACGCGCCCCTTGTCGGCGATGCTCGCGGCCATCTGGACCGCAGCGTCGACTACGCCAGAATCCTCGCGCACAACTCTGCTCACGATCCCCCACTGCTCGGCCTCGTCCGCGCCTATCAGGCGTCCTGTGAGGACCAATTCCATCGTGCGAGATTTGCCGATCAGACGCCCGAGACGCTGGGTGCCGCCGCCGCCGGGAATGACACCCAGGTTAATTTCGGGCTGTCCGAGCTGTGCTGAAGGCGCGGCGAGGATGATGTCGGCTTGGAGCGCCAGCTCAAGACCTCCGCCGAGCTTTTGCCGGTCAACGTAACCGTGGGAGCGGAAGGAAAACGCAAACACGTACCGCGTACCCGCTGACCGCGGCAATGACGGGCTTGTTGAGCTTGGAGATGACCTCCCAGTCGGCAAGGAAGTTGGACGTGTAAGCTTCGGCGACTAGAAAGGGGAAGGGCTCGCGTGAGTGTGCCGTTGCGCAGGGGTGAGGGTAGGAGGTGGACGTTACATGACTTGTCTTTCATTTCCTTGATGTCGGCTCCGGCTGGGTATGATTTCGAGCAAGGTCAGGGCATTCAGCAACATGCAAAGGTGCACCACGTACCCGCGAACGCCCTGTCTGAACCTGTAAGGACCATCGCTCCAACACTGACATCGCCGTCCGCCTCTTCCAGTGCACTGGCAATGTCTCTGAAGTGAGCCGCGTTGAGGGCGTTGAGAGCCTTGGGTCTATTGAGAGTGATGAGGGCGACTCCAGGCTGCGGTCTCGACACGAGCACGTTCTCATAGCGTACAGGCAGCGACGTTGAGAAGAACCGGGAAGCGCGCGCGAGCTGTGTTGTGACTCGGGATGGCACCATGAAATACATGATAGAAAGCAAGTTCCGAGTCCCACGAGCGACTCTCGACCAGAATCTTTATCACATTGAAGTCGGTCAATGTGATGAAAGTCCGCTCGAGATCATCTTTACTCCTTCTCTTGCTCACTTCTGTGTACGGAACTTCGAGGTGGTGGACACGACTTGACTCCTCCTCTTCCGGCCCCGCCCTCTGCGGTCATTGTCTCTGCCCATTGTCAACCACATAGCGAAGCTTCTGTGCACAGAACCTGATGACATCGACCTATACTTGATCTCCCTCGCACGGCCCTCCTTCATGGACGCATGGGCATACAAAAAGTGGAAAGCTTACTCGGCAAGGTAGTCGACTGGGAGCTTGATGCGTGCGTGCCATCCAATACGGGATCTACGTACACGCCTCCACAGTCTCGTCCCTTGCAAGTGAGCTTCATTCTCAGGCCGGGACACGATCGACCGCAAGTCTTACTGGATGACGAGATATGTAAGGTCATGATGGGCATATGTCCTCACACGTCGCTGCGGTTCACCCCGAGACAAGAGGCTCACAACCGAGCACGGCGAGAGTTCAAGCTGGGAAGACGTGGGTGCCCGTACGGGATCACCTGCTCCTTTTCCCTTGGTTCCAATTTCGTCTCTCCATCGGATGTTGGTTGTAGGCAAGGGCATACCGGTGACCCCGCTCATACAGCCGCCGTTCCCGACACCCAAATTCATAGCGTTCAGATTGCCGATACCCTCCTGCAAGGGCGCGAACGCGAACAGAAGCCTTGTTGAGGGAGCGGGGCAAAACGCTGTTCGGTACGAGTGCAGTGGGCGGGCCGAGTGCAGTTTCGTAAATTGGTGCATGGGTCTTACTGTTCGAGACTGCAGGAAGCGCGAAAAAGACCCCGAATGCGTTTTATAAACTGCCTTTGTCCCCGGCAGGGACGCCGTCTTTAGGCATTGGAAGCGTGTTGGCAGGTCTTAGCACCGTCAAGAGTCCAGGAGAGGCAGCCAACGTAACTGGGGTGACGAACGTACGATGAAAACGTGAGTACGGGTCTGGATCTGACGCACAGATCGTTGGAGAGGACCATCGTGTGACGAAGCTGAATTGGAGTTTGGGTTCAATAGAGTGCCAGACAGTCAGCGGAGTCGAAAATAACAAAGTTAGTCGGAGCAGCAGCGAAAACGGAAACGGCCCACTGTGCAATTATTATTCGTGCTCATGTCTCTGCCCCTCGCGACGGAGACAAAAGTTTGAGCTGAGCGTCAACTCGACCATGACGCGTTGACGGGCAGCCGCATGCACTGCCTGGCGGCCCTAGCGCGTTCCATCATGCCAGTGAGGACGAGGGCGAGGACCGACATCATACAAATGAAAACGAACAGGACAAAGCGGAAGAAGAAGACCGGACACCACAGACCAAGCCAACAAGTCGCAAGGGTACGATCATTGACCACACGCTCGCAATGTGGCTAAATAAAGATGTCGCATAGTAAGTCAACTTTGTTCTGTATCGCCCTAGAACTGCGTATGGGATTTGAATGTTGACCGGTTTATATAATTGATTCAGAAAATTCACACGTCTCGGGCTTCGTACACCGAGCGGGATTCATGCAGAAAGGGGTCGTAGTCCGAAGTGCTCGTAAGTTCATGCCTCAAGCAGAGACATCTATGGTTCAGCACAGTGATGGAGGCACAGTGATGCAGCAGCGATTGGATACGGTAACCATATTCATATTCTGGTTTTGGGACCACAAAGGTGTCTACGCGCCTATTTCAGCCGGAATCAAGGTATTTCGCAACACAGGAATGGCTGTGGCAGGATGCTGCGAGTCGTTAGGACTGTGACGGTAACGAAGAGGCGATGGCGATATCAAGTGTTCCTGCCGCTTGTCATCATAACAACCCGATTTCCCTTGCTCTCCGAGTCCCCGATAGCCCGAACTTGGAAATAGCCGGCTTTCGATGACGCGGCGTAGACCCATGAGCATGTAACAAGGTTTCCAGTCCCAAATCACTCGACACCAAGACTCCAATTCGAGGTATGAAGGAATACCACATGTCTGCTATGTGTTACTGAGCCACAGATGTGCGAATATCAGGAGCCTGAGGAACGTTACGCGCCAACCGACAACGTTACAATCCGCTGAGCATCGGAAAGTAATATGGTACATTGCAAGGCCCGGGTCGTAACTCGCTTGGTACAGCCATCGATCACAGAGCCGCTTGGTGCAACTGTTCACACTACAGCGGCGGAAACCATTAGCATACTGACGAATACGACCTGGCAGGCTGCAGCCTCGGTTAAATCCCTTACTGAAGTACTGATTACCAAGTTTCAGATCCTCTGTCCGAGGACTCGATCATAGATTTGGCACAAGTCACAAGAATAAAATTCAATTACGGAGTTAAGCCACCTGACATCTTTACTTTGTCGCTACCAATGAATCAGGCCGTGTGGCGGTGGGCTCTGCGTTGCAGTCAACGTCGAGAATATCAATCACGACTTAACATGCCGTTCCTCGGGTCGAGCACCAAGGCCAAATTATTCCAGAAGACGGAGATTATGTCCGTTTCACAGTCGCATTGACCCATTGCCTGCATAAAAGAGAGCCCAAATAAAAACTTTCTCTATCCTCAATTATTCCGGCGTCCATTGACTGTTCATCTTACTGTCCTTTCCAGAGCCTTTCGTGGGCGGCAGGCGTCATCTGAGCTTTCGTAATGATTCTTCCCATCATATTTATATGCTCGCTTTTTGCTGTCATCCATGGCGCGTACATTGTTTCGCGAAACACATCCGATCCTTCACAACAGTCCTCCAATGTCGTTGGACCCGACACTACCCTAACAATCTCTAATCAAGTAATTGCTCCAGATGGTTTCTCGCGCTCGTACGGAATCGCCTGTTGATCGTTCGTTCTTCTCATTCACCTTGTTCCAGAGCTACACTTGCTGGAGGTACTTTCCCCGGACCGCTGGTCACGGCTAATAAAGTGAGTTTTGTGACCTACCTCCTCGTTTGACTGATCAGTGAATGTCTATCAAAAGGGAGAGAACTTTGAAATCAACGTCGTCAACGAGCTGACGGACCCAGAGATGTGGCTGAGCACTAGCGTGGTATGTACACAAGGGAATGGCTCGGTGTTTCAACGGTGCTAAAACTCCTTCCAGCATTGGCACGGAATTTTTCAAAACGGTACAAACTATGCCGATGGCGCATCGTTTGTGACGCAATGTCCGATCGCACAAAACCAGTCCTTCCTTTACCAGTTCAACGCGGAAGATCAAACGGGGACGTACTGGTACCACTCGCACTACTCCACTCAAACGTGTGACGGGCTGAAAGGACCTCTCGTCATATATGACCCCGATGATCCCTATCAGTACTTGTATGATGTAGATGATGGTGAGTCCCACATCTTGGAAGGTGACTAGTAGTGATGTTGTCTTCCAGAGACAACTGTGATCACCCTATCAGACTGGTATGCATTCTATCGTGTTTCCCAGGTCGTTCTTATTGTATATGGCTTGCAAGGTACCATACTGTCGCTCCCGTGTTGAACTTCATCGTTGGTCCCTCAGCTAACTCGGTTCTCATCAACGGACTTGGACGTTATTCCGGAGGACCAGAGTCAGATCTTGCCGTTGTTAACGTCCAGCAGGGAAAGCGCTACCGGTTCCGATTGGTCGCCTTGTCCTGCGATCCAAATTTTACGTTTTCCATCGATGAACATAACTTCACCGTCATCGAGGCTGATGGGGTCGAGACGCAGCCACTCCTCGTAGATTCGTTGCAGATCCTTCCCGGGCAGCGTTACTCTGTCATTTTGAATGCCACGCAGCCGGTCGACAATTACTGGATAAGAGCGGTGCCGAATACGGGAAATTCAAGCATCTCTGGAGGACTCAATTCTGCGATCATGCGGTACAGCGGCGCACCGAACCAAGACCCGGAGACCAGAAACACGACAAGCGTGAACCCTCTTTTAGAGCAGAATCTACACGCGCTCGTCGATCCAGAGGTCCCTGGCGTTCCGGGATACGGGCAGGCGGATATCAATATCGATCTCTCCGTTCAGAATATCGGGGGTACATTCCTTGTGAATGGGTTTCAGTTCAGTCCTCCGACAGTACCGGTATTGTTGCAGATACTGAGCGGCTCGCAACAAGCGACAAACCTCTTGCCGAACGGGAGCGTGTATGTCTTGGAGCCTAACAAAGTCGTCGAGTTGACCGTCAATACTAGTGGCTTAGGCGGACCCGTGAGTTCCTCTTCGTCCCCAAAGTTCGCGTGTATCGTTCTTACAAGTATATTCAGCATCCGATCCACCTGCACGGAGTGAGTACGTGCGGTTATGTAGCCTATTGTCTGACACAATTCCACAGCATAATTTCCACGTTGTCCAAAGCGCAGGCGACAGCACATTCAATTACAACAACCCGGTTCGTCGAGATGTGACCTCCGCCGGCATACAAGGGCAACAAGTCGTTTTCCGATTTGTGACGGACAACGCCGGTCCTTGGTACTTGCACTGGTATGATTGCTTATCCGCTTGTGGCACTGAACCCATTTTAATTTCTCGCTACAGCCATATCGACTGGCATTTAGAAGCGTCAGCGTTTTCTTTTCTCGTTCCGTCGCCAAACAGTTTTCTGATGCTCTGTTTGTTTATTTTAGCGGTTTTGCAGTAGTGTTCGCTGAAGATCCTGCGGGCGTGAGCAGTCATCTCGGCACGATTCCTCGCAAGTATCTTCCCCGGCTTCTTACACAGTCTCGCCTTATGACCGTCTTTGTATGTATAGAATCGTGGGACAACCTCTGCCCGACATACGATGCGTTGACGCCGTCCCAACTTGGCGCTGTCAACGCCTCGCAACAGGCTGCGAACATCTGAGTCGTTGGTCCCGAACTAATCACTTTGCTTCCAGTTAGATGCTGGACCTTGTCGTTCCTTAAATATTTAGTATGGATAAACGTTCCTTCCGACCCTTGTCGGACTAGTACTGTTGTTGGTTGCTGAAAAACTATTTATTGTATTTTTGCACATTGGTAGTAGGCGGAGATCTTACTTTAATATTTATATGATCTTCTATCAACTATCATTTCAGTAAAGGCGTTATCGTAAGTACAGGGACACGCACTCAAGTTCAACTTTATCTCTTTGCCGCTATAACCTTTATATGCGCTCCATCCAGCGTGATCATAATTAACCATTTTGTGTTCTTATATGCCGTTTGTCGACTAAGCTGTTGTAACTTATTTTCCGGTATATGCCTTCATCTTCCTATACTCGATGACCCTTGTTCTTTGATTACAATCTGTATCATTACTCGTCTTCTAATTGAACACGACGAGGTAATAACTAAGTTGCAATCCGATGTAGTAAACAAAGTGTGTGCCGGCGGCAAGCCTTTCCAGGTTCTTGCTGATGCTTGTTATGAGTTTCGCAATACTACATGCTCAAAGAAAGTACGCGCACCCTCACAGCAATCCCCCAAGTCGAGGGTTGATTTGCATCTTTTGCCTGTTGTACCTAGTAGAACATAAGCTGTTGCGATCAACGCTGGCGGAAGACCTACATCACTCGACGGCTGTGGATCTAGAGGACGATCTCCTATGCTAGTACCACGGGCGCGATCTCCGCCAGCACGAGGTCTGGCTTTCGATTTCTTCCGCAACGAAAAATGAACGATGGTATCTGTGGGTGGACAACTTGAACACTTACCTGTTCCACAATCCTTCTGACCGTTCGCTAAGATGATGATTTATATTTGAGCACATTCATTCGCCTTTCAAGGAGCACTCACTGATTTACTGCGACCTTCGGCCATTGTCGAAAATGCACTGTTCGAGGCATTGTGGTTCTCTGCTGACCTAGATTTAATGCCGGAAAGACGACGAGGCTGACGGACTGCAGGTTCTCTGATGCTCTTCTTCCACCTTTCTAAAATCCGCAGGAATCGAGACGGCACACTGTCGTTATGCTTCTCTGAGCGTATCTCTGAGGTTCCCGAATGCGTTAGCGTTGTGAGCGGGAGCTCGACCTGTACCTTATAATATGTTCCAAACAGGGACAGGGACGAACTTGTACCTCCAGTAAATCAACAGCAATGTTGACTTACTGGAGGTACAAGTTCTTTCTGGTGTTTATTGGATGTCAGGACGTATCAGATAATAACGTCACTTCAAAATGCATATACCCACATCCTTGAAGTATGATGGTAGCAGGACACCATGCAGATTGCAGAGCGTGATCGTCTCGTCAATCACCATATCGTAGTTTTCCGAGATAACCATGGACGAGACGGGATCGGGGTATTCAGCGACAGGTCCGATTTGTTGATGTGTTGTAGTGTCCCAGAACGAGATCGATGAGTTGGCAGAGACTGCCACGTATGCGTCACCGCATGCTAGTGTAATGCAGTATGTAAGTATTATCGCTGTGAATAGACCGCTTGCGAGAGTGTCGTCCTGGAGGACACCTCGAAACAGTGGACGTTTCCATTGCAAGACAGGGCAAATATTTTCTTTCCATCGCCCGTCCAGGCAAGGGATCCATTGAATAACGTGTTGGTGACGACGACGATGCGAATGGGCCAAATTTAGAACACCAGCGAGACAGCCCTTGAAAGTAGACGGCGACGACAAGAGGACTCGGACTTGCCCTAGGGAGTAACAGAGTTCGAGAGTCAAATGACAAAGTTCCGCAGCTACACGCACGTCAGACAAGTCTGGCATGACGGGTTAGATCAAACAGGAACCTAGAATTGAGGGACCTTTTTAAAGTGAGCCAGATTAAGACTCCGACTCGTCAGAAGTACTGTACGCAAACCGGCGGGCCAACACAACCACTAAACGTGATCAGAACTAATAACAATACAGTAACAGCACTAACAAGTAACGCAGCTGACCCAATATTAGGCTCAACTTTATTTGGAAGCCTTGAGTCAGTTTTGTTCCTCTTTCCGTCGTTATGGCAGTCCCACTGCGGGCCGGCGGCAGCCACTCAGCTGAGCCAAAGTACTAAACTATCGCTGACATCCAACTCCCCCAGTAAGTACATAGTAATAGTCTACCCCTGGTCCCTTACGTAGTGAGTAGCCGTAGCGAGGCACGAACGGAGCTACAAATGCGAGATCTTCCGAGGACGCTCGGACACAAGCGAGAGGCACCGCTTCCTCTTTTTGCCTCCACTACTTATGTCGTCCGCCTTGCAGCCGTCATCCGTTCCAGTACACCCGCCCGCCACACCCTGCCTTCATTTCCCATTGCAGCTCACTCCCCTGGGGTCCGGACTGCGCAGATATCTCGATTGCTTCTGCGAGGTGTTTCCACCTTGTTTCCACCTTCGCAGCTCACCCGGCAATTCGGGCTCCCGGGCCGGGCCGGAGACGAAGCACTCATCCCAATAGAGTGACGTCCAGAGAACAGTCGACTTTCTCATAATGCATATTACTATATGTTACTTATGAGAGAGTCTACTGTGCTTACACGCACAGCAGCGGTGTAAAGGAGGGGATGTCGACAGAATCTTCAATCAGGACAAACGAATGCAGAGCTGGTTACTACTGTTTTCCATTCAGAGGCGAGCAAATCAGGATTCGAATATTTGAAATCTCCACAAGGACGTGACAGGCTCAACGGAATGCGTTTATCGTGCTCCACACATCTTGGTTGGAGAAGCGTGAGGTCCCGAGTCGGTATCGAGCCTCGGTGTCCACGGAGCCTTTCAGAGAGGAGATGCCAGCTCAGTTATGACGGGTTTGCCAGTGATCGAGAAGCGCTGTTAGACAATCGCCATCCAAAGCGCTGTCCAACATTAGTTCAAGTCGGTACCTCCCTTCGTCGCCGCCTCTTAGACCCCAGCCTCATCGTCCCATCCTCTAGTTAGGCTGGTTTGTCCCCACTTCCCCGGGTCATGTCCGAGTCCGTGACATCAGCCATCTTGAACCAGGTGTTCACCCGCCAGTGAGTCTCTGGCCCTACATCATCTTCTCTTCGCCCATTGAATTATCTCTGCTAGACTCTTTTCTTTTGCAGGATTTGCTTTGCTTTATTATGATTATTTCCTCACTCTTTCGCTCGAGGTACGCTTCGTCCGATCTCCGCGGTCTACCCTATTCAAACGGATATTCTGTCTCCTCAGGTAACTCATATTTGGAGTGCCCCATGGTCATTCGTCAAAGTGCTTTTTCTGTTGAACCGGTATGGAAATTTGGCTGGACAAACTTTCATCATGCTCGAAGAGACCGGTCATCTAAGCCATGGGTCCCAACACGTCCGTATCCTCTCTTTCTTCCTCACCCCGGGCCATCGAGCTCACGGATCGTACATACGTCAGTTTTGTTTCGCCTTCCAGCTCTACTGCCCCTTCTTTGCAGTCTTCTCTGGAGAATCGATTCGCCGTAAGACTTGGTAACAGTCTCACTCTGAAACGAACAATTTTCTGACATGGCTAATTTTAGTCATGATCGTGATGCGCGCCTGTGCCATCCGGAGATGCAACCCCCGCGTCGCCATCATCTTTAACACCCTCTATGTACTGTATGGCGTCGCTGTCCTGGCGGCCACAGCCTACATGTTGACGGCAGCTCATCGTGAGTGTCCCCGTAAGCGCTGTACATGTTATACCGAGTCTCTTCGCCAGCTCTACACTTTCAATACCTAGACGAAATCGGTGTATGCTTCGTTCCCGTAGGCCGTACGTTACCCGTCGTTCTTTCTTTTTCTTGACTCTGATCTTGTTTCGGGATTCTCTAGCCAATACCGTAAGTTTTCTTTTTGTGCTGCAAGCCATGTCCGAGGTTGTCAGATGATCGCATCCTCCAGTGGTCCACTTGGCTAGTATCGTGAGTTGATCATGCTTGGTTGACAATGAGCTCCACGTTAATTCACAAAACAGAATATGTCTAGACACCATTGTTTTCGCATCCGTACTTCATAGCCTTTATCATCTTAGCGAGGGATCCTTTGGTATCCACCAGTCGCGCTTAGTTCACGTTCTCGGACGAGATGGCGAGTTCGATTTTGGCTGCGTTGACCTTTTCTGACCTAATTTCCAGCTGTAGTATTTTACGGCGTAAGCACTCTCGATGATCATCTATGCGGGCGTTTAACTATAACGAGATATTGATATTGCAGGTGGCCCTGTTTAATTCCATCTTCTGTATCGTCTGCTGGTATGTCCTTTTGCTCGAACTGCCGTCGTTCGTTGCTTTCTCACTTGAGACGACGACAGGACTGTCTACCGTATGGTATGTATGACGTCGCCCTGTAATACTCCCAGCGAGAGACCGACTGATGATGCCTTTCGGAAAAAAAAAAAAAAAAAAAAAAAAAACAGGATCCAAGGAATTTCATCCAAACAGCGTGAGCACGATGATGATTTCATCTTCGTTCGATCTCTTTGATGCACACACGCACAATATTCAGGCTTTCGTTCCCCTTGCTCTCCGTTGTTGGCCAACGCGTCGTGCTCAACCTCCGAGGACTCCGAACGCAGCCTGAATCGACGCATCACATCAGCCGCGAAGTGAACAGACAGATGGCCGCGATCCCGGGCCAGCGCGATGAGCTGTCTTCGCTCTCGTACATATCCGTTGCCCAGTATTCGTCCCAGTGGTTGTCCCAGTCCCAGATGCAGCAGTCGGAAATCGAGTTGGACGATGTAGGGAAGGAACTCGGAGATGGCAGTGGGGCCGTGGCCGTGTCGGAATGACTCCCTCCCTTTCCCTCTTTCCTTCTCTGAACTGGCGTTCAACATGCGGCACCGTCTTCATGAGATAGTGGATGTTTAAGTAAAGCTTATTTGTACTCGCCCGTTACCATCTAGTACGATTCACAAATTACTTCAGTACATGTAAATCATCATAATACCCTTCCCAAGCCACACTTTCCCATGCATAGAGTTTCGAGCTCCATCTATCCACGAATAGTCACATAAATGGTCCGCTACATACATATATACATTAGATCCTCATCCCGCCGGAGCTGCCAACACAACGTCACCGCTTCCCTCTGCGGTAACGTGCACGTTCGCCGGCGCATGTTCCGACACGCCCCCCAACGCTCCCGGCGCTTCAACCGCAACTACATAGCCTGCCTGTCCGTCCGTCATCATAGCGTTCGGACCTACCACAACGTCCTCCATCTCCATCTCCGTTGCCGTCTCTGTCTCCATCCCATCCAGCTCGGCAGCCATGTCTGCCTCGGTCTCCATCTCTGCGATTGCACGTCTGTAACACGAAACAAACGAAAACCGTCCGTCAACCGAAATCGTCAATAAAAGGCGAGACAGCAGGTCACGCACGTCCACGCCTCCCGACAATCTTTTCGGATACTTGGCGTCTTCCAGCGTTGCCGTCGCGACGTCGGCCCCAGCAGGTCGGCATCCAATTCTAGACAAAATGTCAGAACGATGATCCGGATCGCTTGCGTGTCATTCTAATAAGCTCCACTCACCATCATTTTCGCCGAGCAACAATAATCGACTCGCCCCAATCCATTGCCTTTTTTAGTGAAATGAACATGTTGTCAATGAGCGTTGATCGTCGTCTGGCAACGGACGGTCAGATGACTCACCATTGAGACGCCTTGTCATAAAACTGAACCAGGTGCACGGGCCCGTCACCGACTTTGCGTACTACGCCACGTTGTTTCTTCACTGCAGGAGGAATGCGTTCGTCATCTGGTTCATAGACCACCGCTGGCCACCATGGGTAGGTATCTAAAAGAAGACGCGTCAGATGATGTGCGGATTAGAAATGAGTCAGACTAACCCGCTTTAGCCCAGACTACAGCAAGGGATCGGGGTCAGCATACGTATCCCATCGTCAAGGCATGGAAATACGCACCGAGCGTCCCTCCTTCCAGCGTTTTACCCTCTGGAAGGATAATCACACCTGGTTCAGTCGGCTGAGATGCCGTAGAAGAACCGGCAACAGTCTGAATGGGCTGAGCCCTTACAACTTGCCGTTCCTTGGCTCCTACCTCGTCTCCACCGTCCTCACTCTCGAGATCGCTCAGAGAGGACAAGTCAGACTCGTGGCCATCAGATTTGGCATGGGTGACCAATTCCGGTTGAACAAGCGACTGAGTAGCGGCTGCGGCTGCGGCTACGGCCGCTGCAGCCGCTTTTTTTTCTGCCTTACGGCGCGAAGCCTTCTCCCGGCGCGTGGCTGGCGTGTCAAGCTCTTCAATGATGATCTTGCCGTCCACCGCAATAACGTTTGTGTATTGATCTCTCGGGATTGCGGCAAGGCGCGCTGCGAACTCGGATTGCGTCTCTTCCTGTTGTACTTCTGGCACTGGTGCGGGTGCCGGCGCGGGTACGGGTACGGGCTCGGGCTCAGGCTCGGGCTCAGGTTCCGGTTCTGGTTCCGGTTCAGGAACAGGTTCGGAGACGGTTTCAGGAACAACTTCAGGAACAGGTTGCGGTTCAGGAATAGGTTCCGAGACAGTCTCTTGGATAGGTTCGGAGAGAAGTTCGAAGGCAGGGGTGGGGACGGGGGCGGGGGCGGGAGCGGGGGTGGGGGTGGGGGCAGAGACAGGCTCCAACACAGGTTCGACGTCATGGATCGCAGAAGCAGCAAGAGGCTCTTCTTCTGGAGGTCCGACCTCCATCAGAACTTCCACTTCCACTTCCACTTCTACTTCCACCTGACCCGACGGTCCTGCAATTTCTTCCTCTGGAGGAACTGTCGCACGAATAGTTTGGTTCTCGGACGCAGTCGTGCTCATCGTCGAGAGCTTCGAAGTTCCACGCTCCGCTAAAACGATTACGTCAAGTCCCGGGCCAATGCAAACATCACTCGACACGCACCCGTCCGCATTCGCTTCTTGGGTGGAGGTAGCGATGGCTTCTCAACAGCTTGTCTCCTTCCTCGTTTATGCCCCTCTGGCAATATCCAACCGACGTCGAACATCTTGAACGAACTCTGGTTGTCCACATCTTCGACCATCGCGGGAACATCCGGTTGACCAGTCGTTCGCAACTTCGTAGGCTTCTTGGCCGCTTCGCCAGCGTCTGCTTCTTGCATCGCTTGAGCCTGGTCATCAACGACACCGCCTGCAGCCTCCGCCTCGAAAGCCGCTGCGGCAGCGAGTGCATGTCGAGTACGAGGAGCGCGGAATCCAGGCGTAGAATCGAGGGCACCGGGTTCGACAACTTTCGGAATCTTGGCAGCCTTCTTTTTGCTTGCTTTTGGTTTCGGAGGCGGTGGCGGCGGCGGAGGTTTGATCCTCCCTAGTTCATAGCTGAACAGAGCGGTGAGTGGGTCGGTCTCGAGAAGGATATTAACGACATTTTGAATAAGCTCTTGCGAAACGAGAAGCCGTAGTACTTCCAAGGGTGCTTCAAAGTCACCGATAACAGCCTCGCCTTCACCGGCATGCGGATGTTGATGTCGTAGCGAAGCCAACTCTTCAAAGATGGGTTGAACCGTCGTTTGCATTTTCTGAGCAGTCTTGTAGAAAGCCGTCCCGGGCTTGTTGTATAGGATCGCGTTGGACAACACGAGCTCGACGTCACCCTAATGACGATGAGGTTACAGATCGATCACCTAGACGGGAGTCCTCTCTTCACAACTCGCCTTGAAAGACTGGGAATCCCAGTATTCATGTCGATCCAACTTTGTGTCGATAGTGTCCCAGGTCATGGGGTTCTTGACAACTTCGTAATAGTCGGGCACTTCGGTTTTAGATACCGGATGCTTGAACAGACCATGTCGATCTTGGCTATAAATTCGTGAATGACCTGCCGATCTCAACACATCTACTACTTACATGAGAACCTTCTCGAAAGCGAGACGCATGGGTGCCAAGTGAGGGAAAAGGGCTGTGTCCAGCACCCTTTGAATGGCCTCAACTTGCGCAAGCTTCCGACTTTCTCGTTTACGAGATAGCAAAGCTAGCTCATGAAGCTTCTCGAGGTCACCTCTGACGTGCTTCAAGCACTGGACACGGGCTCAGTCAGGCAGAGATAGTCCAGAGAGATAAATACGCACTTCCAGCTTCAACGTCTTCTCTTCCTCGCTCAGCATCTTACCGATATTCGAAGCAGTCCATGGCTCGAGATGCAATCGTTTCAACAACGGTGCACCCCGCCTTGCCTCACGCTTCAAACTCCAGTACTTGCAAACCATCTGAACAAACTCGGGTTTCTTTCGCACGTTGATCTTGGTGATGTAGTTGAGAATACGGTCGACGATGATGTGGGGAATAAGGGGAGGTCCGGTTTTGTATGTCTTGGCATACGCCCTGGCGGATTTAGATAGCTTGGAGTTTGGGCTGGACGTCACGCTGTCATGCGCGAGGGCCATGAGACGTGCCTCTGCTTGTTCTTTCTGTGCACGCTCATCAATCAGACTGAAGCAAAGAAAGCACATATCCCGTACCGGAAGGTGTTTTTCGCAATAACAAGTGAGGGTGACAGGCTCCGAGCCTTGCGTACTTTTCATTGGCATAAGAAGTTTTTCCTTCCTCGCGCAGGTGGCATGAAAAGCAAGGAAACAAGACGTTTTGGTGCATTGGATGCAAGCTCCTTCACGAACGCCGCATACCGAGCATTTCTAGATGAACTCGTAAACTTATGGTCTCGCGCACGCGGAGGATTGACGAGCATGCTCACTAGCTTCCATCGTTGTTTTGGAATTTTGTCAGAACCCGTGATGGGTTCCATAAACACCTCGTTGGCCACTCTGGTCTCCGGAATCCATATTGCACATAGTAGATGAGCCCATTCACCCAGGGTGGTTTGCTTGAACGCGCCACCTTCGTTGGGACAAAATATACATGACTATGGGTTGCAGATAGTTCAGAGGCCACTTCTGCAGAACAAGAACCGCACTCACTACCGGGATCTCAGGAGACACAGTACACTTCCGACAGAGCCACTGTCCCTCGGGTATGTAAGGAACGCCGTAACAATCTTGGACCTTGAGAACACGTCTGCAGAGCATTAGGGTTACGGACATACCTTGATGTACAGCCAAGTTACATCCATCACAAAATACGATCGCATTGCTATTCTCTCCTTCCGAGTCATCACAGATAGCACACGTCGAATCTTCCGAGGGCATGGCATAGTCCGATTTGGGGATGTTCTTGGTCTGGATCCGGTGAGATGAGTGTCATGATTCCACTACAGCACTCGTCACGCGACACACCAAGTCGAAATACTCCTTCTCCAGACGATCCATGATGATTTCAAATGTTTCGTACGTGACTAGGTTGATCTGGTCCTTCTTTCGCTCGAGGTTGATTGCATCCAGCCACTCCTTGTCTGTGCAGAGGTTTGCATATGAGCGAACAGACAAAAGAAGTTGATCGAACCTTGCTCGTCCATATCATACTCGACCTGGATGGCTAGATCCTTCTCCAACGGCTCTGCGACACACGTCCATAAACGAGCAGAGCGACCTCGCGAGCACGCTCACCTATATACCGAATATAGTGGTCTGGTCTCTGAAACTCGGAAAAGTCGTTGTCTTGTCCAAAGCGTCAAAGACAAGTCCCGAGCGAAGCAGCCTTGAACGAACGCACATCCGTATGACCTCGCTTGTTGGTCGTGCACGCCGGCGGGTTGCGCAGAATCATCGCCTTGAACCAACACGAAGGAGACTTTTGGGAGCGGGACTTGATCCGCGGGTGACTTGTATCCGCGAGTCATGTCGAGTGGCTAGAAGGGAGCATACAACACAAACAGGGGGAAACTCGCAGCACAACCGGCGCAACACGTTGAAGTCCTTGTCTGCCAAAAATGCCAAATTTGGAAATGTCGCGTGTTGACGCTTATTTACGAAAATCCAGAAATGGAAATCCCCTTTGACCACCGGCGGTTTGCTTCGAGGTAACGAGGTAGCGAGCGAGCGCGCTACGGGTGACTGCAAGACGAACAATTTGCACTCGAGTGGTTCAAACAATGGGAGTGCGGCTACTCGTTTTCTGAGTACAAAGGTCGAAATGCATGGTGGATGGAAATGAAGAGTAAGTAGAAGAAAACCAGACGACGGCCCGGGAATTTATAATGGGCCATGTTCCGCCTCGGGACGGAAGTTATAAAAACGTGCAATCAATGTGTACCAAAAATTACCCGCTCGGATCAGCGCTTCAGCGCCATCAAAATGAAGCCTATCAGCAAATCGTCCACGGCAGTGATATCTCAAAGTTCGCAAGCGTGCATCGACTTTGTACATCGGTTATGGCATTTCACCTACTCATCGTCCATGGCACAGTACTATCCCTATTACATATCATACCAAATCATCCAGTAGCGAACACCCCCCCAAGTTGGAGAACTCCAGGACGTAAACGCATTAGCTTGCGTAACATCTAATTCTCCACATCCAGAGACATCGTCGGAACGACCCGCGTCCCGCTCCTGATTGGCGAGGAGTGTCGCCAAGCCAAGGAAACCTTTATCCTGCAGGAAGGAAAAGAGGTCACGCGATACATCATCATGCTGCGGCAAAGGCAGTCAAACCAGCGGCTAGTCTGGACTTGAGTTCTTCATGATCGCACAGCACCTTCGCAAACGACTGAAACTCTGCTTTCTGGGCGCGGCCCGGCTGTGTGAGCGAGGCAAGGTGTGAGCAAGGAGCTCTACGCGATAACGTGCACCATATTGACCGACCTTCAAAGCATACACGACGACGTCTTCCTTTAGATTGTGTTCGTCCGTTGTCACCGCCTCCATCAAGATTACACGTAGAATGTTTTCCGCGGTATCAAAATGGCATCGTACCGCTGGACGCAGTCCGGCGTTCATCGACACCTGACCCAAAGGATCACGGCGGAAAACTGCGTGCGACGAACAATTGGCCACCGTGAAACGCGCAAGTGTGGGGAAATGCAATGCGACGCGCATTTAACGATCGGTGGCGGAGGGGTTCGAGGCGGGTGACTTACGTAGACGAGTTCGAGGATCGGTTTGAGCTTCGATATCCTGCGGTTCCTCAGTTTCGGACGTGGACTTTCGAGTGAGAATTTTGACATGTCCGTATATACCATCGGTGAATTCTTTGCGCCCGCGCTTGACGAAGAGTTTCACGCCCTTGAGCTCAGCCTCGACGGTCTCGTCCTCTTCGCCTGTCAAACCTGAGTGAGGATTAGCAAATACGCCCGAGTGGTAACAGTGTGAACCACATACAACTCAAAGCTTTGACAGGTGGTTGCGTTTCACTAGAAACACCGTGAGCAGGAGATCGAGTCGTCGCAGATGCGAGAACGTCGTTCGGCGATGACACAAGGGCATTACTGGAACACGTTTGACCGAACACGTCAGATTCATTTTCGTTATCACGCCTCCAAGCGGGGGTAGCTTTGGTACTCTGTCCAGGGAGTACGAAGGGCGATGTGCCTGAGGCATTAGTATACGAGCCAAAGGGTGAACTAGATCCAGAAAATCCAGAAAAGGCATTGATTGGCTTAGTTTTGGTTGGAACCGAAGCCTTGGGAGGTGCCACTGGACGTGGTGGAGGTGGTGGAGGAATCTCAGGTTCGCTAGTTGATGGTGGTGGAGGAGTGGAGCAACGCCCTGCTTCTGCCCCTTTCTCCTTCTGGCTAGACGCGTCGAGATCCGCTTGTGGAGTGGGCTCGAGAGCCGGCTATCAGGCACAAATTTGCGTGAATAAGAGAGAATTCTACCTCTCGAACGGGAGTGACATCCTGTTTAATGCCAAGAGGGTCCAGTTGAGGAGGAGTGCTGTGAACCTGCACAGGCTTCTCCATCTGCCGGAGACACACAACCTCTTCATAAGGGGGTGGAGCTACGACGACTTCCCATTCCTGATTAAACTTTATATCGATAAGCAAATGGAGATATGAACCGAAGAGACGCAAGGCGACGAGGCTTCGTACGTACGTCCTCGTCCGGCTCCCGTCGGTCGGTTGGAGGGGTCCTGTTTCGTTTCATCGGCCGTGATTGTTCCTCTGCATTGACGTCGTGCTCATCAGCTTCGTCGAGCTTGCGCTTGAGAGATCGTTCTTCTTGCGGGCCGGCCTCGACGTCGCTATCGGCCGCTAGGCATTATTGTATTTGAGGGAGGTTGATTGTCGGTAACTCACGCTTTGGGGGGCTCGGTGGGGGAAACGCTCAGGGAACGGACAGCTCGTCGTGCGCATGCGTAGCCAAGAGTCGCTGCGACAGTAGCAATACCGCAGAAGGCGAAGTGGAACTCGGACATGGGCATCATTATCGAGTGGGAGAAGAAACGGGTGCGAGTATTTAAGGGTGTGGTTGATTATCGTCGGGGAGTGTTGCAGTAGGGGTATTGGGCAGTCGTGGGTGACTAGTGACTGATCAACGCCGTCTTATATGGCGTGGCTGCGCAGATACATGACGAAGGCACGAGCGATGGGCCTCGAGGCTTCCGCACGTCGCGTAGAGTTATGTACGCGATGGGAGACACGTTGTGACAAATTCTGGCCTGATTTGGGGATGCGAACCTGAAAACGCCCCCTCGATAACGCGCTGCACGGGGCACAGTCACTGCCTTGGGCACGTCCGGGCGTTTTGGGCGCGAGAGAGCCCAAACTATGAATAGTGGACCGTCGGTGACAGGCAGTGTGCATGCTCTAAATTCATTCCACCATTGCCGACTCATCTGGGCAAAGGGCGACTGGCAAGTTTCCGCGGAATGCCCAAATATCCCTAGCGTAGAACTGAGACCCTTGTCGAGTGGAGCTTGTGCAAGGCCAGAGTTGT
This sequence comes from Leccinum variicolor, assembly GCA_038091415.1. Classification (NCBI taxonomy): domain Eukaryota; kingdom Fungi; phylum Basidiomycota; class Agaricomycetes; order Boletales; family Boletaceae; genus Leccinum; species Leccinum variicolor. The sequence goes on along the minus strand of JBBPOK010000235.1, from coordinate 19,667 downwards.
ACTTCGTGGCACACGATATGATCCCGGGCCGGTGGGTCCGAAGTGTGAAGAGGCCTTGCTTACCCTCTTGCGCACACTTCCTGATCGCGCGCATCAATATTAATGAGCCGGCTTATCAGAAATCTCGTTGCTCGACCTCTGGCCGGTGCTCTCAGAGGGCATAGAAGGCATTGCATGAGGCAACCCCCCTTGAAGGGGTTGAAATGACATAAGCGTGGCGAAGAATCCGACACGTCGACTGAACTTGCATCAAAGCTTATTACTGTTTAGCAGCGGCCATGCCGACTGCCTACCCACTCCCTGAAAATATTTCACCAGCTGTCGCATCAAATACTGCTTCTCTTCTCCGTATCATTGCCCTCGGTCTCATATCTGGTGCTGCAGTCGCTTCGCGTCTCTTTGCGGTCATAAATTTCGAGAGTATCATCCACGAATTGTCCGTATTTCGTCTCATTCATTTGCATTCTCTCTCGTTTACATTCTCTCTTCGTTCACAGCGATCCATGGTTCAACTAGTACGTCTGCTCTTTTCGGTTTCGCAGGGCTCATTCTGACGTGTCACAGTCGCGCAACTAAAGTTCTCGCCTCACAAGGCTTTTATGTAGGGTCTTTACAACCCATAGGAATAGGGAGCTTATTCAGTTATGTAGGCATTCTGGAATTGGTTTGACCCCACAGCGTGGTACCCGCTCGGTCGTGTCGTTGGCGGGACCATCTATCCTGGTCTCATGGCCACAAGCGGTGTCATATACTATTTCCTCCATGCTATCAACCTTCCGGTGGACATTCGTAACATCTGTGTCCTTTTGGCGCCGGGATTCAGTGCTCTGACTGCATGGGCAACTTATATGTATGAATTTCATGTCCCTCATTTGGCAACGGGAGTATTGATGAACATACCCAGGTTCACGCGAGAAATGAAGGATGACAGTGCTGGTTTGTTGGCTGCAGCTTTCATTGGCATTGTTCCCGGTTACATATCGCGTTCCGTCGCCGGGTCGTACGACAATGAAGCCATTGCCATCTTCCTCCTCATGTTTACGTTTTTCAACTGGATCAAGGCCCTGAAGCTCGGCAGCGCGTTTTACGGTTCTGTCGCTGCTGTCTTTTACTTCTACATGGTTGCCGCATGGGGTTCGTATGCATTCCTTTGATGCAACCACATTGATGCGAGACTTTTGACAGGTGGATATGTGTTCATCACTAACATGATTCCTCTGCATGCACTCGTCCTCCTTCTCATGGGTCGCTACTCCAGCCGGCTTTATGTCGCGTACTCTTCTTGGTACTCTATTGGTACACTTGCCAGCATGCAAGTTCCCTTTGTTGGATTCCAGCCTGTCCGAACCAGCGAACATATGGCCGCACTAGGTAGTATTCCATGCTTCATTCATTCATTGACCTTCGTTCTCATCTCATCCCAGGTGTTTTTGGACTTCTGCAAATTGTTGCCTTTGCACAGCTTGTCCGCTCTCACGTTTCTTCAAAGCAATTCCAGCAACTTTTGGTTGCAAGCGTGGTGGCCATTGGACTCCTTGGCTTCTCCGCCATCGTCGGACTGACGTACAAGGGCTGGATTGCACCTTGGACTGGTCGTTTCTATTCGTTGTGGGACACCGGATATGCTAAGAAGTTCGTGCATTCCGCTGCTGATGACAGGTGTATTCATCTCATGTGTTGAACCTCGCAGATACATTCCCATCATTGCCTCCGTCTCTGAGCATCAACCCACAGCATGGCCCTCATTCTTTATGGATCTTCATTTCCTCATCTTCCTATTCCCGGCTGGTGTTGTACTGTGCTTCCATTCGCTCCGTGACGAGCACATATTCGTGATCATTTACGCTGTGATGGCAAGCTACTTCGCTGGCGTCATGGTCCGTCTTATGCTGACCCTCACGCCCGTCGTCTGTGTGGCGGCTGCGATTGCGTTGTCAACGCTTCTTGACACGTATCTTGACCCCACTGAGCCCGACGTAGGCCAAGCGAGCGAACCCTCCACACAAACAGATACCACAATCAGTTCTAACGGCGCGTCTAAGGGTGTGTCCTCGTCTGCTGCCTCCCCTGCGGCTACCACTTCGAAAAAGGCCAAGAAGAACAAGGAAAAAGAGAAGGAAAAGGAAAAGGAAAAAGCAAAGGAGGCATCCCCGGCACCAGGGGGTGCCCTTGGCGAGCTCGTTTCCGGATTCGCTTCCTCTGCCGTCGCTGCAGTTCAGTCTAAGTCCTCCAAGTCCTCCAAGGGTATATTTGGTCTGGACACTCGCTTTGCTGTCCTCTTCAACGCCGTTGGACTACTCCTGTTCTTCGTCATGCACTGCACATGGGTGACTTCAAATGCATACTCGTCTCCCTCGGTCGTCTTGGCGTCTACTTCGGCCGACGGAAGTCAACACATCATCGACGATTTCAGAGAAGCTTACTACTGGTTGAGGCAGAATACGGCCGAGGATGCTGTTGTAATGAGTTGGTGGGATTACGGGTACCAAATTGCTGGCATGGCAGATCGCCCTACGTTGGTAGACAACAACACTTGGAACAACAGTGAGTCGAGGACAAGTCGTTTTGGGAAGGTTTATCTAACATGTTTGTTTAGCTCACATCGCAACTGTCGGCAAGGCCATGTCCTCTCCCGAGGAAGTTGCGTATCCCATCCTTCGCAAACACGACGTGAGCTACGTGCTCGCCATCTTTGGCGGACTCATTGGGTACTCTGGAGACGACTTGAACAAGTTCCTTTGGATGGTTCGTATCGCACAGGGTGTGTGGCCAGACGAAATCCAGGAACCTAACTACTTCAACCGTGGGGAATACCGCGTTGACGACCAAGCTTCGCCGGCGATGAGAGATTCGCTGATGTACAAGATGTCGTATTACCGTTTCTCGGAACTGTTTGGCGGACAACAAGCCGTCGATCGGGTGCGCGGACAGTCAGCACCATCGAACGCTCCCAAGTTGGATTATCTCGGTGAGTTGAATGGGAGACAAACTACAGAGCGTGTCTGATCCTCTGATTGTGCAGAGGAAGCGTTCACGTCCGAGAACTGGATCGTGCGGATCTACGCAGTCAAGGGCGATGATGTTCTTGGGCGAGACCATAAAATTGCTCAGGCGTTCTCGGAGGGCAAGAAGCGCAAGCGCTCGAAGCCTATCTCGAGGCGGAAAGCCATCGCGGGTGCATGAGGGTTATGTCTAGTAGGCTGAAAGCTGTAGATGTAGACAACAAAAAATAAACATGCCCTTGAGTCGTTCGCAATATTTATTGGTGCAGTCAGGGGCTATTTTGGTGGTTGTGCCACGTCATCTACACGTCTTGTCCTTTCTCGGCATTTAGCAGTTTTGTACTAACGTCATACTAATCATCATCACTTCGTTCCCGTACTACAATGATCCTGCACACACTGACCGCTCTTTTGCTCATCCTTCCGACGCTGGTGACAGCAGCCATCTTTCCTACGGGCACAAAAGTTAAGATGCTCGATCCCAAAGGATTCAAACGAGTAATGAAAAGCAATGTATGCGCATACACCCTTCTTTTTTGCCATCGGAATGCACTGAAATGGTTCCACAGCGCACGAGCGTCATCGCTTTCGTGGCTCCGTGGTGCGGGGTAGGTCGTTTCCTCAGCGTCTCTGGAGTTTCACCATTCTCACGCGATTTTGAAACTGTCAGCATTGCCAACAGATGGCTCCAGAGTACAGCAAGGCTGCCGGAAGCCTCAGTCCGCTAGTGCCCTTTTACGCCGTCGACTGTGATGCAGAGGTCAACAAGCCGCTCTGCGCGTCTCAGGTAAGCAGCGGGTTGCGGGACACGACCACGGCGGTGCCGCGAGTCTCGTTCTATCCCGTGTCAATGTCATGGGACGGCGTACGCTGATGCGTTGTATGCGCACAGGAGGTCCAGGGTTTCCCGACCGTCAAGGTATTCCCCCGGGGTAACCTGATGCCAGCACAAAAGTACGAGTCGGGCGAGCGGACGGCAAACAACTTGATCAAGTGGGCGACGCGTTCCGTGCCAAACAAGATCAAGGTGTTACCGAACCCGGACGACGTACCCGAATGGCTCGAAAAGGTGCGTGTTTTTCTTTTCTTTTTTAGTTTGTTCTTCCTCTACTCCATTCCTCTCTACACTCTCTACGCTTCGCGGCGCCCGCTCCTTCGCTCTCTTTCTTTCTTTTTCTCCACGCGCCGCGTGTGTTTAACATGTCCATGACAGAACACCAACTTGCCACGCGTCATTCTGTTTAACAGGGACAAGAAATTCCCACTGTTGTGGCAGGTCCTCGGGAATAAGTATTATAAAAAGTTGGCGTTTGGACACCACAACGACCCCGAGGGTACGTTCGCGGCTTCGCTGGGATTCTCTGAGAGGGAAGAGGGCAAGTTCACAAAGGTGGTCGTATACCCCGCGGGGTCGAGCATCCCCGTTTTGTATGAAGGTAAGCCTTTCTTTTAGATCTCATTGTGTTGTGTTGCTGAAACGGTGTATTCCAGGAGGGAACAAGTATGAGCCTTTATCCAAGTACTTCAAGTCGATAGTGGACGGGACGGCGGACTTTTCGAAGGCGTCGACGGAATCCCGGGCCAGAGATGAGCTATGATATCTATCTCGGGAGGTTAATATTTATTTGGACTATCTCTACCCTGGTTGTTTCAACGAGCACTTGTGTTTTCAAGCCATATGAGGGATATTCGAAAGGTAACATATGTTCATTCCTGTTGAAGTTCCAGGAACCATCGCAAAACTTTCTAAAGTATACTGGAATCCATGAAACACGGTATCGACTCTGCTGCAAACGCATACATCCGACCTGTTACACTCATTTTTATTCTGTTTATTGCAACCCTCATGCTGGCCAGGAAGCCTTCCGCTCCGCATAGATAATTTCAATTCGTTCGTGTGAGTCTTTGCTGCCGAATCTAGAGGTGCTGGGTCAGTTCGTGAGTCCATCTTCTTCTACACGTCGTAGGTGTTCGAGTAACGCCATTTGTTTCGCTTCTTCTGCATTTCTCTCGATGCCTTTCTGAATCTCTTCGTCCCAGTCGGTGCCAAAACAAATCACGCCATATTCACTGATACCAACCGTGAATAGTCCAATGACTTGGCCTGTGGAACCCTGATCGAGAAATATTCACGTTTCGGTGACTTTGGACACACCTATCCAGAGGCCCTGCAAACCGAAGTGGTACTTGAACGCGAGAGTGATTCCGATGGGCAGCGCCAAGACATAGTAGGCGATGATGTTGAAACAGGCGCCAAGGTGCTGACGGCCTAGTTATTTGTTTCTCAGCTAGGGTGCAACGCAAGCCTCGAGGATATACTTACCCTGCCCACGGAGGACACCACCGCACGAATTTGCCAACCCATCCGCAATCTGCAGATAGACTCAGATAGTGACCCGTTTTGAATGCACGTTGAACTCACCTGGAAGGACGCCACGAGCGGCATGACTTCGCTAACCAGGCGCGCGACGTGTTCGTCGTCGCTGAATAGGTATCCGAATTTCTGGAGAAGCCGTCTTAGCGTCAATCGAGGCTTGGACGGGGGATGGACTGACGTCTCTCGTGGCTAGAAGCGCGACCATGATGGTGAAGCCGACCAATACGCTGACAAGTGCGCTTGCATGTGCCGCTGTGCGGGAACCGGACGCAGTTCTTGCCCCAATGAGGTTACCGACACGATTGGAGGCCACGACCCCTGGTACCGGGTTTCTCGTTCAACATGACCGAAACTGGGTTGGACGTAGACTTACCGAAGCCAAATGGTATCGTGGCGATGACTTGCAGGAGCAAAAGGGTTAGTGTCGAATCACGTCGATCGAGCGCCAGATATCGATACTTACTTTGATCTGTAGTCATGATGACAGATTGAGCAGCCAACGCTAATTCGCCCAGCCGTCCAGCCGCGAGTGCGACGATCTCGAATGCCGCCCTGCAGACTCGTCGGTGTACTGGAATCCCCATGCGACGTCGAATCCACGTACCATTCCGTCCCGACCATCAATATGCCCGGGAGCGCCAGACTGAGGAATCCGCGACAACTCTTGGCGTTCAGGACGGCGCGGAGTTGAAGGCCGCCCCAGGTTCCATTTGCCTTGTGCGTGGGTGACAACCACGTTACAATGATCAACAAGAAGAAAGCGAGCCAATAGATTATTGTCAGCGCTACCGGGCAACCTAGAATTCCGAGCGGTGTGTAATGAACCAAGACCACGTTCAAAGCAAGGTTAAAGGGCCAGACGAGGATCAAGACCATCGTCGAGGCCCGCATGATGCCTACAAGTGACGTTTCGAGGAGGGAAGCGCGTATCAGCAAACACTAGAGGCTCACCTTGACACTGGAGGTATCTCTTGAGAGATTCGAACGCGATGAATCCTGGGGCTCCGAAGATGAGTAACCGCATGATGGCCTGGACGTCTTTACAAAGACGGGCGGGCTCTCCGATAGCCAAGAGGACGGGTTCGATGAAGAACCACAAGAAGCCGATGGGGATGAAGATGATCCATAGAAGCAGAACACATCGCTGCAGATGGATGGACAGGTCGGTCTTGCGGGCGCCGCCCGTGAAGGCTTGTGATCCGAGCGTGTCCAGGGCGGATCCACCGCCGAGCGCGATACACCATCCTGAAGACGCAAAACATCATGGGACCCTACGAGCACGATTCGAATCACGGGAAAAACACTAGCCGGTTACGAACGCCAGCATCATCGAGAATGCGGCGGCAGACAGTTCTTCGGGACCCAGGCGACCGGTCACGACGATGGCGACGGTCTGAACGGAGTTTTGTAGGGTGTAGGACAAGATGACTAGAGGGAACGCGTCATTAGACTGCTCGATCGTGCGATGCACAAATGTCACGAAGTCGTACCGGGTATGGAGTCGACGACCAAAGAGGCCAGCAGCTTCGGCCCGAAACGAGGGGCCGCGCTTGCCTCTTCGGGCATGGTTGGGATTGGCGGAGAAGATTGATGGTTGTTTACTCGTCGCAGCAAGTCTTGCGTGCGCGGCAGGAGTGGTGAGATTTCGTCTGAGTACATGTTTTCCTGGCAATAGACTGAAGCGAAAAAGGATGCGGATGAGTCGGACTGTTCGGGTGGCCGTATCCCTGCTTATAACGTCGGAACGATATCCCGTTTAAGCGCGGCCGATGTGTCACATCACACAACCAATTTCGCTCTCGCCGACATGTCGTGATGCCCTGGAATTCTTTCAGAAAACGAGGCTTGCATCGTGCTGATGGATGGGTCCTGTTTCATACCGCCCGCGGACAGCAGGGTCCCGGTGGTCACGCCATGGAAGACTGATTTGAACTTTGTTATCCCTCGGCAGTGTCTGCGTCCCCCCATCTGTTTCCAATTCGTTTGCCTCGAGGCTGAAAAAAGCGGATCTAATGCGTCCTCTTATCTTTGGAGCTCATATTTTTCAGACTCGCCACTGGCATGAGGCAGACGAGACAGAACTCTTTTTCTCAAGAGGAAAGCTTTTAAACTGAGGTGCTTGCCTTGGATCTCGACAGTGAATTTCACCGCCAGTTTTTCAGAGCCCACATCAGCTACTCACAAACTTGACATTTCGACCATCTGCCCCAGATGCGATCCCAATTATCTGCCCTCGTCGCCTGTATGCTTGCCTGTGTTGCCATCGCGCATGATGGCCACGAGCACGGTGACCAGATGCCTCTCGGGTACTTCAAGTACCCCTACCAGGCGAACTACCCTGGTGACAACGAAGGTAGAGTCGTATAGTTCTTGATCTGGTTCCATTTTTGAGCTGAGCGATGTAGTCACCGCTGACTCCATCTTCTCCGGCATCACTACATTTGCAAGGTTACCGTGGGTGCAGTGTCTGGGAAAAGATAGACACGACGCATTTGATATTGCCTTCGTCGGCGCTCCGTTCGTAAGTAATCTTATCTGCGACTGGTGCGGAACTGAATTGACAATATTGTTGGTCGCAGGATACGGGTACTTCCTACCGCCCTGGTGCCCGCTTTGGTCCAGCGGGCATCCGTGCGGGGTCACGTCGTTTGACTTTGTACGGAGGATACAACGTTCCTCTTGAAGTTAACCCTTTCATGTCCGGTCTCAAGATCGTCGACTGTGGTGATATTCCGGTAACACCATACGACAACAAATTCGCCATCCAACAGATCGAGCAAGGTCACAAGGAGCTCCTCCACAGACCGGCTTTCTCGCCTCTGGGCAATGACTCTCTGACGGGCCAACCCCTCGTTCCCATCTCCTTAGACGGTAAACATCACCCTAGGGTGGTCACTCTCGGCGGTGACCATACGATCGTACTCCCCCTTCTCAGGTCAGCGGTTGTGGTTTTGCCATGCTCATGCTTGATTTAATTGTGTTGATGATCCTCGGTCTGGCCATAGGTCCATCTACTCTGCCTACGGTCCTATCTCTGTCATTCACTTTGACTCTCACCTGGACACATGGAAGCCGTCCGTCTTTGGAGGTGCCCCGTCTGATCAAGCCGCCATCAACCATGGAACCTATTTTTATTGGGCTAGTCAAGAAGGCCTCATCAAGAACGGCAGCTCCATTGCAAGTATCTCGTTCCCCTTTACATTGTGTTTTACTGTTCTTTTTTTCTTCTCCCGTGTCCGTGGAACAGTTGATCCTAGTTTATCCATCGATACTAGCATGGCGCAATTCGGACGACATTATCGGGACCGGCAGACTATGAAAACGATGACGCCTCTGGCTTCCAGAGGATAGAGGCGCGTGAGATCGATACGATCGGTGAGCTTCCGGCAGTGAACAGGGACTCGACTTTGTCATTGACAATGTGAATACCTTTACTTCTAACAGGCACAGACGGTATCATTAAGAAGATTCGGGAGACGGTCGGCAATAACCCAGCTTACCTTTCTATCGATGTACGCCATTTCGTCCTCTTTTCTGTGAGGACATCGGCCGAGCTTACATCGAACAGATCGACTCGATCGACCCCGCGTTCGCGCCCGCAACCGGGACCCCTGAGACTGGAGGTACGTGCATCATTTCCCCCGATGTCAAGCCCGACTGAGCATATGCCGATACACGTCCAGGTTGGTCGACGCGCGAACTGCGCACCATCTTGCGCGGCCTGGACGGTCTTCACATCGTCTCTGCTGACATCGTCGAAGTGGCCCCAGCGTACGACACGAACGCCGAGTTGACCACCATGGCAGCCGCCGATGTGAGTTCTTGCATTTTCATTCCTCATTCCTCCGCTTCCTCTGGCGCGAGGCAAAAGTATTAAATCTGACCGCGGGACACGATGCAGGTTTTGTTCGAGGTCATCAGCGTGATGGCGAAGACGCCCCTTGGCAAGGTTGCCAACTAACTCGTTTGTTGATGAAAGAGAATCTCCAGTTATGCCTTTCCCTTTCCTGTAATCAGCCTTTTGTTTTCATAGAAATAAATGTAGTTTTCCCAAACCCATTAGACGCGCGTTCAAGTTTGCCCTAGCTCATATACGATCAGTGAGATCTATGGAGTTGACGTTCACCCCCGCCATGACAGAACGTTCACTCGAACGAAAACGGAAATCTTGCCGTCTCGATGATTGAGGACGTGATCATATTTTGGCCCGGACTCAGGATCACAATGCCTGCTCTAGAGCCCCTCCGCATGTGAGATGCGCTCGAATAAAGGCAACGGGGTCATCAGACATTACGGTAGTGAGTCAACGAGGATAGGCGCGTCAAGAGCGGATTCAATAGTCAATTTATGTTATATATAAAGGCCCTCCGGGCGGTCCTGGACCCCGGAAAGTCGAAGCAACACACATGATTCGGACGAGGAAGACCAAACTGAACATGCATGTTGGATACGCACGTTCCAACTGCCAAATCAGCCTGAAACACGCTGACTTCCTAAAGGAGAGTCGAGAGAGTTCACGAAGTCGCTCAGAAAGAAAGGAATAAGGTGACTTTTCTGTGTAACCTAGGGAGACATGTAATGCTACGGGCCTTTCTTTTGCTATAATCGGAGCACGCGTTAAACAGACGCGGACCGCTAATCGGAACTTGCACGTCTCAAACAAAGAGGTGTACATCCTGTCTTCCATGCATCACTTCTTCGGATCCATGTTCCGAGCGACGATCGACTCTTTCCGGGCCGGCTAGAACACCAGGTCGCAGACTTTGATGACGACGATCAGTCTTGAGAAGTCGACCGAGTATTGGGGCACCAGGGAGCTGGCCATGATACAATGATGCAGATGCGCTGGGCATCAGGCGACGTCACATGGTTGCCGTACTATCAGATCAGTCATCTGAAGGGTGTCACTGATTATCTGAACTTGTTTGAGGTTCAGCGTATCAAAGACTTACCGACAGGAACTCAGTCCCGCCCGAACACACCCCAGCCTGCAGACGGGAGGCTATTTAATGGACATTGCGCATGGACCGAAAAACCACACCCCCGCGCACCTTGTCCACACCCCCGCCCAGCTACTAGTCACCATTTACCCATGCCAGTGACTGAACGTAGCAGCTCCGAGTCACGGTCTGCTCCGAGTCGACGGTCCCTTTTCCCCTACTCCAACTTCAGACGTATCGGGGATAACTTTGTCGTAATCGATCAAAGCGGACCGACTCGGACTCCCGTCCCAATCCTTGTCCCGCGCGATCTTCTGGATCATTATCTAGAATATAGCCGTCAGCTCTGTCTCAGGCAAAATAGTCGAGACTTACCACCTCAGCCGGCCACTTACACGACAGTGGCACGGGCATTTAATGTCAATAACCCTATCCATCGCTTCTCCGAGATCGGATCAGATGATTTCTGCATCCTGTCAACCCACCCACAACCGGACTTGTTTCACTTCTACGGCGACCACGTCCCCGACGACCGGCGGGCCACTGAACGACAAGATCTGAATGTGGCCAATGAGGTCCTCGCTGGACAGCGTATCCATGAAGCCCAGAGACGGAGGCAGGATAGGGAGAGACGGAGGCAGGATAGGGCGGGACGGGCGAGGGATAGAGAATTGGTGTATCAGGAGAGGTTGAGGGTGGGAGGGCATAGCGCGGCTAGCGCCTACCGAGGCAGGAACAGGCAGGACAGTCAGCGAGGACGAAGAAACAACGAAAATCCCCAGCAACTCACCGACGACCCTTTCGCGGCGATGTTATCTGCTGCCCCCGCTGCACTGTCCATGATCGATTCCCCAATCAACTTCTTCAACCCATCATCCTTCATGGCGGACAGTACACCGTCATTCAACACTCCTCCACCCGAACCCTCCAATTATCCACAACTCTTGCCGAGTTAGGTACGAGAGCGCAGGGGACTGGGGAAGCCTCTTTAACCACCGAATCTATTCCCGAGGCGGGAGGAGAACAACCGGGCGATATCTTCATGACGGATGAACAGAACGAACCCCTTGATGAAGGCGCATGATCGAGCGCCGGGTTGGGTTGGGACGTGGATGAAGCAGCAGCCGAATGAACGAGCGTGAGAGCTCGCTGGAAGGGGGTGTAACGATACGGATTACTAAGTCACGGGGCGCAAAAGTCACGTGACTTAGTAATCCGTATCGTTACACAGCCAGTGACGAGATGTATGGGGCCTCGTCAGTGATATCAACCCGGACAATGCGCCTCAAGCACACAAGCAATAATGATATTTATCAGGTATTCTATGATACGCAAAACGTATGTGATGCCTTTGCCTACACTTCCCCCAGCCATTACGCCGAATGGAGAGGCTCCTTGTTGATAACCTGGGTGAAGATCTCCAGAGCTGCTGCGGGTTGGAAGGCAGGCTAAAGACGCGACGTTCAGTAAATACAATGGTCCAATTCGGTAGGGTCCCTCTCGACGCACCACTTCGTGACCAGCAGCATATACCCTCCTGTTTTCGATTTGACGAGTCAGCGTATATAACGACTACCAAACGAAACGAAACACACGCAAAGGAAAAGTTGTCCACATTGGCGACGGCAGCGACAGGGGTGCCGTCGAGCGTGATGTTGGTGAGTGGCGTGTCGTGTAATGTCTCGTTTCCGTACCAATCCATGGCAAGCACGGAGGCATAACCCTGTGGGGATTCAGAAAAAATGAACAATGAAACACGAACAACGTACGCCCAGCCAGTTGCAGCTGTTACATTACGGGGAAGTAGCCAATGGTCAGCAACATACTCAGAATGACGTGGATACACAGTGCACGTACTTAATGTCGGCATCACCAGCCTGGTGTGAAATGACGGTTCAACATGTTCAAGGGATATAAATATGATGAGCTCCACATACCCAGATAAGGATCCTCAATCCAGAGTTTGCCAGCTCGGAGAGCTGCGGAAGCCATGTGCGTGCATCCTAGTAGAGAAGATATGTCAACCGGGATGCACGTGTGCTTGAGATATTCAAAGGAGACATACGTCTCCCGTCTTGACAAACAGTTCATAAGCTGCATCGGAACACTCCTGATAAGTACTCTCAGCGCCAATCGCGCTCACAACTTCCGGAAGCCCCAAGTAGTCCACGTAGTATTCTGGGGGGAATAAAGCTCCCGATGAATTCTGACGGAGATCATTAGGGTCGAGGTCTCCAACAGCTGGGCCGAAGATATAGTTAGCCTGCAGCATCGAGGATCAAACGTGAGCAACAAGATACAAACATGCTACGTACACAATAATCATCCGCTTGACCACAGATCTTGTTCGATTTTGTGGAGTTACCGGCCTTGTAACAGTTTTTTTCTTGCTCGACGCATCCGTCCGGGCCATAGAGGGCCTCTGAGATGTTCTTCAATACGGCGTCCGATTGAAGTTGACCGTATCCCGGGGCATCGGTTGCAAACGTGTAATAGGCAATGTTCTGGATCAACGGGTCGTACCAACCACTGCACCAATAACCATTCAATCGCTACGCGCATCCGACCGTAACACGCAACATACTTGTTGATCATGAGCGCACTGACGACGACGGGTTCGCCCTCGATCGCGCCGCTCGCAATCAAGGCGTTCTGCTCGTCAAAGTATGTCACGAACTTGGATCCATAGTGACCGCCGTAGCTCTCCGTTGCAAAGATGAACCTAGTTATATCCACTGACCATGAAATTCGGCGCGAGAGAAGATACCCATGGCACGTACTCTCGACTGGCATATTCTGAGAACAGTTGGCTCTCAAAAAGTATCTGGAACGCTGTCCATACAAAGGGTGCGGCACTTTCCGTGCTGTTGACCGTGTCCGTTCCATAAGAGAATCCAGTACCGATCGGCTGGTCAATGTAGATCACTGAATGGTAAATATGAGTAACGATACAAGGTGCAAACAGGGTACCGCATACTGTGGCTCACGTTGTTCCAACTGCAGCACTTGTTCAGACTCCATAAGATCTTGGATTGAATGAGATGCTCACCTGTATGGGTTGATAACCGTTGACGTTCCATCTTCGTTCACATTACACGGTCCATTCTCTGCAAATGATCAACTCGTATCTCCCTCCGCGACCTCCTCACTATCATCCTGGAAGCTCACCTTGGAAGAGACCGATCATAGAAGAACATCCTGGGCCGCCATTCAACCTTGCACGCAAGGAAATGAGATTTCATCATCGCCGTTTGACGCTCTCGGACTTACCACAGAGTGAACGGAGCAGTCTGGGGCGAGTTGCGGGCCTCGAAGAACCAGAACCACTGTCACATCCAAAACGTGCGTCAGCATCTATCCCCGCTGTCTCATTATGTGGTGCTGACCATCGACATGTTCGTTCCAACATCAATGTAGCCCGAATACTGGGTCACGTTCGGCGTTGTTTCGCAGATCCCAGAATTCGCGACATAGCGAATATTGGTATCGTTCTGACTCTGGGAACGGAACTTTAATTGCCTCGGTTTTATGAATGTACCAGCGTCAGCGAGCGGCGGCGTTGCGTGAACCAATGAGACCGCAGCCCCAACGGCGAGCGTGGCTATTAGTGAAATGGACGATCGAAGACGCATGTCTGCTGGCAGAGCACGACCCCGGTAAGACTGAGAGTAGAATCCATATAATAGTACACGTCCTGCGATTATATTTCATCTTCGAAGGTGAAACGAACTGACTCTGAATCGTGGCACCGGTACTACCGTGACGTGGCAGTTGCAGCGGCAGCGGCGAACACGAAGTTCAACGTTCAACGTTGCAACACGGGTAAGCTGTTACTTACAAGCGAACACGACAATTTTGTTACCATAAACTGAGGCCAGTTCTGGACTGAGTCGCAGATGTAGTTGTATTCGCCTGAAATCAAGAAACATTGATGGCAGCGTCGGCAACTACGAATATCACCAACCTATTCATTTTTATGCCCTCGAGTATTTTTATACTTGAGAAAATCACTGTCTATGATTATCGTTCACGATGCATATAGAGAAAGGGCATCCGAGCCTACTGGACAACGCCCCCAACCATCAACTAGAAAAAGGAAGATCAGGCAACCAGAGACTTGGATCTGGCTGCAGAGGCGCACAACTTTCAATACAATATTTTAATCAAGATATTTGTCACGCCGGGCCATGATGCATTGATGAGCCAAATGATCCACCGTGACACCGAGCGATATTGGTTATAGACAAGTAGTACATGGAGAAATTCGACGAGCCATAAGTACTAGCACGTAATCCACGTTCTGAACGACACACCTAGTACTAGACTGTATGTGGCCTACTGAATGTATATAGCAGTGTTTCCGAGTCGCTGCGATCAACTAAGTACGTTCGATCAAAAAATGATGCAGGCTAGCCGAGCTGAACTATGTGGCTAGAGGCTGGGCTACGAGACTCTCAGAGAGCGTCCTCACTTCCAGCCGCCGGAACATTTCAGCACTAGCGAGGTGATTGTGTGGGTGCGAGCTGTTTTTATGCGGGCTCAACGTTCAACCTTGGGCAGTGATCATATTGCGACGCTTGAACGGATCAAAGTTTCGTAACGTTAGCTTGCGTGACTGTAACGATGTTGGCGTGACTGGGTCCTCTTCAAGTTGAAGTCAGCCTCCACTGTGAAATCTCAATATTCAATATTCAATTCTCAATTCGATGCAGAAGGGTTGACTTGATCCAGCTCATTCTCAGGCCGGACGTCTGAACGTTCAGAACCCCGAACGCTGAAACCGCCACTTTGTGGCAGCCTTCAATTGGACCATTACTTAGCCGCCGGTGGAAGCATATGCTCGGCTTCGCAAAAAAAAAAAGTGTATATAATCGAATGCCGTCCGCTTCATTGTAGGCTCTGCTCTCCGTCCCGCCGCTCGTGCTCTGCCACAGAAATGCGTCTCCAGTCTTTTATCTCTCCCATAGCCGCGCTCGTTGCTGCCGGGGCGGTCTCGTCGGTTCATGCGACGCCGTTACTTCATCCCTCCAATGATTTGGGAAAATTCACGTTTCGCTCCCAGGCACAAAAAAATACGAACCTTCGCTACGTCGCGAACTCGGGCATCTGTGAGACAACACCGGGCGTGAACCAGTATTCGGGTTATATTGATGTTGGACCGAACATGTCGATGGTCAGTTAGCACAACGTAGCGGGACTGGTGATGCGGTACTGATAGTTTTGGACACGATGATAGTGGTTTTGGTTTTTCGAAGCACGCAACTCACCCGAGACTGCGCCATTCACGCTGTGGTGCGTTCAAGGCGTTCAAAAGACTGCGTCCGTGATGTTGGAAGCTAACTACTCGCGCTAAAGGTTGAATGGTGGCCCCGGATGCTCCTCTATGATCGGTCTTTTCCAAGGTCAGCTCCTGTGACGACGGGGTGGATCAATGCGTACTCTGTTTGTTTTACAGAGAACGGGCCGTGTTTAGTGAACGAAGATGAAAAGTCGACGTACATCAACCCATACAGGTGAGTATTCACTATTCACTATCAGATAGTGTTTGAATAGGCATGTCAGTTGGAACAACGTGAGCAACAGTACGTGGATCCTATTCCACCCCTTGCCACCCCATTTATCTCCATGTTTAGTGATCTACATTGACCAGCCGATCGGTACCGGATTCTCTTATGGAACGGACACGGTCAACAGCACGGAAAGTGCTGCACCTTTTGTATGGAAAGCTTTCCAGATACTTTTTGAGAGCCAGATCTTCTCACAGTACGCGAGTCGCGAGTACGTGCTAGGGTACCTCTCTCTCGGAGTATCGTGCTCAGTGTATATGACTAGGTTCATCTTTGCAACAGAGAGCTACGGCGGACAATATGGACCTAGTTTTGTGACGTACTTCAATCAGCAGAACGCGTTGATTGCGAGCGGTGCAATTGAGGGCGAACCCGTCGTCGTCAGTGCGCTCATGATCAACAAGTAAGTTACATATTGCGATCGGACACGCATAGCGATTGAATGGTTGTTGGCGCAGTGGTTGGTACGACTCGTTGATCCAGAACATTGCCTATTATACGTTTGCAACCGATGCCCCGGGATATGGTCAACTTCAACCCAACGCTGTGTTGAAGAACATCTCCGAGGCTCTGTACGGCCCCGGCGGATGCGTCGAGCAAGAGGAAAATTGTTACAAGGCTGGTAACTCCATGCAATCGGACAAGATCTGTCACCGAGCGGACGACTACTGCGTACAGAGGATGTTTCTCCCTTCCGAGACGCGTCACTCATGCCGTCGATGCTACAGGGTAACAATATCTTTGATCCTGTGGTCGGCAACAGAGACCCGGATGATCTCCGCCAGAACTCCTCGGCGTTGTTCCCTCCAGAATACTACGTGAAATACTTGCACCGGCGGGAAGTCAAAAACAAGATCGGCGCTGAAAGTACTTATCAAGAGTGCCCCGACGCGCCCTACAATCCGTTTGCTAGGACTGGAGATGTATGTCAGCTTTGGAGGTCTCAGCGGCTCAGCTAGTTAACATATACATTTTAGGGCGCTCGAACAGTGCTTCCGCAGCTCTCAAAATTAGCCGACTCTGGACTAAAGATGCTAATCTGGGTGGGCAATGCTCAATCATGCTCCTTGACCTTGCTGACACCGCATTTTACGCTAGGCCGGTGATGCTGATATCAAGTGAGTGGGTGTCAATATCTTTTGAGGCCTGATCCTGAATCAGTCGTTCCGCTTCCGCCGTAACAGCTGCAACTGGCTCGGTGTACGTCGTTCGTGTTGCGTTGTTTTTGCGTTTTTAAAATGCACCGCAGGGTTATTCCTCCGTGCTTGCCATGGACTGGTACGGAAATGAGACACTACACAACACACCCCTTACCAACATCACGCTCGACGGCACTCCTATCGCTGCCGTCGCCAACGTGGGCAACTTCTCATTTGCGTACGTTCATTTCGTTTGCTCGTTGCCACTTGAACCAACTCACACGATCAAAAACAGGAGAGTTTTTGGTGCCGGTCACGAAGTGGTACGTCGAACAGAACCGTCACGATCCGAGCGTTGGGTTTGCTGAATGACAAGTCTTAGCCTGCATTCCAACCTGCTGCAGCTCTGGAGATCTTCACTCAGATTATCAAAATGGAACCTCTTCACTCGGCGTGACAGTTGGAGTAAGTGCAGGATATGGTTCATGGTCTCTAAATAGTACTGCTGTCGCCCCGTCACACGATCAGTCATGTTGTATAGGAAGAAAAAAACTGTATGAATAGAAGTCCTGATCAATTATCCCCCAAGACGTCCTTCCAACAAGTCCCCGCCAACAACTTCAACGAGAGTGTGCTGCATGGCGCCGACTTATGAAGCAGCATTATTGTCTAATATATACATTTGCATCTGACAGGGAGGCTGCTCTTCGATGTGGTTTGGAACATACCCGCAAGACCGGATAGTTGGAACATCATGCACAGGCTGTAATGGACGTAGGAGAAGGGGAAAGGGTATGTAGGGCGAACCAAGTAATAGTGATCTCCGTGACAATGGAAATGGTTGACGTTAGGGGGCGCTCGGTTGCATCGGTTGCATCGTTAGTGCGATCGTCCTGGTTATCGAAATGAATGGTGTTGCTGACGAGATACCAGGGCCAGCGTCCAACACTTGCACCGGAAGCAGGGGAAAACTTTTTCCTCGGGTGATCTGGGATAGTAGTACTATAAGGCTTCAAGTTGTAACTGACGGCGGCGTCGACATCAGATTCACGGAGGCCAAGCCAGTGCCAGACCGGTAGATCTCGCGATGCTGTTTCGTCAGACTGGTGTAATGAAACGTGAGGGCAGATCCGACAGATGTCCTGGGTACCACGGGAGATCAGCGCTCTTCATCTTTCTCCTCGAACTCAAGTGGATTGCTATCTTCCCATTTTAAAAGGTCTTCCATGAGCACTTTCCGCTGCATTGAATGTTGGGCCCGGGGGTAAATATAAGGGGGTCGCAACATGTCATAGGGATGCTCAGGGGAAAAGTTCTTTGCGCGGAGGGGGCCCGGGGTTGAGCTGTACGAACTGTCATGACCTGCAGCGCTAACTGTGGCAGGTTTGCCATGTCCTGAGCGGAGCTGGCTCACTGGCACAGGAGCGGGAACCACCTGCCAGTGGAGCATCTTGTAATCTGATGGATCATGGTAATCTGATGGTATTATGTACAGACCTTGTCTCCTCGGAGTCCGCAGAGATATTGGTTTATTGTCCAATCGCGCTCGAAAAGCGGCAGCGCGACGGCGGTGCATGATGGCACACGTGCCAAGAGGGCACGAAAAAGTATTCACAAGCAATATTGTCCGCCTTATCCAATTTCTCAGGAACCGTAACTCTGCAACGGCCGATGAGTCATGTAGATGATATCTGTGACTCATGAAATCACACTGAGCCTTCCAAGCCTTCTGAGCCGTCCTTGGGGCTTATTACAGTAACAATCACTTGAACTATTGTTCATGAAGATCAGCAGTATTCGCGAACAGGAACGTTGATCGACCTTCAAGTTGCGCCCCACGCATTAAGGCAGTATGCCTTATCCATGCAAGCGGTCCACCAGCGCCAAATCAACCAGTGCCAACGATCTTGATCGAAACAACTAATAGTAGGGAAAAGAGGGGTGAAAACACACCACGATCACCATAAAGGCGGATGTGGATGGAATCAAGAAGTGGTCGTATTCTGGGGTCCAGCGCATGCAGTGACCAATCCCGTGTGACATTGCGGGAGTCTTCGGAGGCAGTTGACCGAGTGATCTCGGCAACATTAAGTAATTGAAGAGGGCGGATCATATCAATGCATCACGTCTGCCGCCGTGACATTCACATAAAATAGGTTATCGAAGACGACACCAGGAACGTTTCACTGGCACAGGAGTTCTGCCGCCAAGGCACTCAGGCTCGAGTCGCGCTGGTCCACAAAGAAAGACATTTCATCGCTCATCATGAGCGCGCGACGTGGAGTCGATTAATATTAATTTCGCACTGGTCTGCCCCTGTCGGCCAAACTAGGAGGCATCGTCGTCTACGGCGAGAACCATCTGTGACAGGGACTCGGATCCTATGACGAGTACCAATTCGGTTGGTAAATTCGCCGACAGCATTGGAATTTCCGTCGAGTTCAACTCTACGCGATGCAGAATTTCAGCGCGCTTCATATAACATGTTACATAGTACAAGCATAGCACCATACAAACACTACGATCAACATCACAAGCTTAACCGAGACAGCCCGGTTCCTATTCTTAATTACAAACTTACAAACTGATGGGAGAGCAACCGATGACGAGGAGACCGCTCTGTACGACCATACAGGTGTATT